>JAVLUX010000029.1:31797500-31852500 GCA_032164185.1 Moxostoma hubbsi | reverse complement strand
AATCCTTGAATTAATTAATTAATTTATTAAGACTCTGCCATAAAGAAATTAAAGAAATAAAATTGCAATATCAGATGAACTAATCACTAGGCAATTAAAGAGATTGCTTCACTTACCTTAGTGTGTGCTGTAGTGTGAAATGTCACTTTGAGTCTGAATGAGCTTCAACAGTAGGCATGGGCTCTCCCACAGGGTTTCCCCTTATTATGCTCTCTTTTTTTCTACCATTGCTCCTTTTCTCTAACACTATCTGTTTTCTCTGTCTTCCTCTCTTTCACTCTGTGGTTGTGGTTGGAAACACAACAGAAGGTGGATGGTCAGAACACCATTAGACAGACATGAGTCTTAAGGGGCCAAAAGTGATCAGGCTTTGTTGGTTTCATAGAGGTGCCTTCATATATATATATATATATATATATATATATATATATAGAACCCAACTAAATTATGTCAAGGTATAAACCTTTAAATTTACATATCTATCATTACTCAAAATGCAGAGATGTCAGCACCAACACAATGAAAATGAAAGTTTAATGATATGGCCATCAAATGTGGATATTTGCATACCCTAAACGAATCAAACCAGACACTTTCTCTTCTGTTTTACAAGACTTTGGTGCAAAAATTGGAAAAGATGGCTTAGTCTGGGAGAAATTGAAAGTTGATGTGTGTCTGAAAGATGCAGGTGTGTGTGAGTGTGTTTTTTATTATTCTGTGGGGGAAGGTACAGGCGGCAGTGACTATATTGTTTACACTGATAAGAAGTTGCTTTTTTCACAAAGATCCACAGCATTTCTTCTTTTATTTTCTCTTGGATGTGTAAACCCATTTGGGACATCCCCAAATCAGTAGCTTGTACTTTCCTAAGAACACATGCATACACACATACTCCTACACAAACAACCCACATAAAGACAAACAAGCACATGTACTTCGGTGTTGTCCCCTGTATGCTGTCTCTTAAATGATTCTGATTGGCTGCATCAACATAGACAGACCACTTTCCAAGAAAACAGTATATGTGAAGGTATCCTCTAAACACGTTTAAAACAACTTGATTTGTATGGAGATCTCACCTCTATATGGTTCTTGGAACACATAAGTTCTTTAATAAAGTTTTGTGACACCATAGTTTGAACACAACCTGCTTCTTTACAGTTATATGTTTTAACAAAATAATATTGTTTAAGTACTTGAAGTTACATTATAAAACTGATTGTTTGGGTATTGGATGCTGATTTACTAATACAGCACTCCTAAAATACATGATATAGTAATAGTTTATTATATCACTGCACAACCTGATCATTATTTAGTTGAATAGCAAATTTATCCAACCTGGTGTCATAAAATCACATTACTATACCTACATTTATGCAAAATAATTTTTTCCTTCACTTGTTGTATGTTCACATGGTGAAATTAACACTAGAGGCACTACATCACCAATTACTTGTATTCCCTTTCACACAAAACACAGTTAAAAAGGCAGATTCTCCGTTCACACTTACTTTTTGCCCTGTTCCTCACACAATGCTATCTTAAGATATGTAAACACTTTAAGTGCAGGACTTGTAAGATGATGCATTTCAACGTTTGCATTACATAACCAACTACATTTAAAAGCTTGCTCAACTGCAATCAAATTGCATGGTTGCTCATCTGATAGAGTGTTGCACTTGCGATGCATAGGACCAAGGTACAAGTCCTGAAGAGCATGTCAATTGACACGTGTGCTGTAAGTGTCATAGAAGCACCACAAAAAGACACTATTGGTTTGGTTTAGGTTGGCACAGTAACAACATTTTCATGAGATCAGGCTGTAAATTTTGCTTAATAAATAACGTTACTTCACTGCATGTTGTGCCTTAATAATGGCCTAAAACGCCTCCAGTGGTTTAGTCTATGTGTGTCTTCTAAAGCGATCCAATCGGTTTTGGGTGAGAACAGACCAAAATATAACTCCTTTTTCACTATAAATCTATTAAACTATAAATCTCTTTGGTGACCATGATTTCAAGCTCAATTACACAAGTGTAATTGAGCTTGAAATCCTGATCGTGCCCAGAGACTGCAATGGTGAGACAATCAAACAGTACAATAAGTACAATTAAAACATTTTTATATTTCTGTCTGTTCTCCCCCAAAATTTATTGGATTGCTTCAGAACACATGGATTAAACCATAGGAGTCATATGGATTACTTATATGCTGCCTTTATGTGCTTTTTGGAGATTGAAAGTGTTGGACCCCCTTCGACTGCATTGTGTGGACCTAAAGAGCTGAGATATTCTTCCAAAAATTTTAGTTTTTGTTCAGCAGAAGAAAGAAAGTCATACACATCTGGGATGGCATAAGGGGAATTTTCATTTTTGGGTGAACTATCCCTTTAAAACTTAAAACATTTACAAAATACCATGGCCTCTAATACCTTATTGCTTGGTGGTAAAGTAGATAGTAGACAGAAGTGTAAAAAGTCAAATTATTTTCTTGTTTATAAAGGTGGGGGCCCCATCTCAATTAGATGGAAACTAGCATGAACATTCAAACAGATGTTTGTTGGCGACAAGATTCGATTTATTGATAAGAAGAGAAGGTCATCATCAGTTTGTAGGTGGAAACTGTTCAGTGGAAAACTCTCATACTTGTTCTTGGTACTTTTTTTGGTCAGTCTTGTGCTACGTGCAAGATTCTCTCTGTTTTCATTTGTAGGAGAGGGGGGAAAGGATTGCCATTTATGTAGATGTGTATGTTCATGTGTATGAGTAGGTGAAGGAGTCTGAAACAGAGGTAGATGGATGTAGAATTGGAGAGACCGAGGTCAGACTTTGGGAACATGTGGCTAATTCTGTTCAGTACTCCATCTGTGGAGGGAAACCTGTGAGTTCAGTTTAAGAATTTCTTAGTAATGGGTATGTGCGCCCATTTGCTTTAATGACAACATTCACTCATGCAACACTATATGTTGGTGTCTAAACCTGATTGTACATGTTATCTAGCATGATTTGAGAATGTTCCAAATAGCATCTTTAAGCAAGGAAATCTGACCTTTTGTACAAAGGAGACCTAGACCATACAATCTGGTGCCGCAAATGGCTGCCTTGGTTTGGAGCTCTTCAGTTTTTTTGTTGTTTTTGTTTGTTTGTCCGGTGTTTTGTAATCTTTTACCAGGGACGATCTGCTGAACATTCGGCAGCATATACCAGTCAACCTTTTCCCAGTTTTCGAATATTCTGACGTTTTGCTGGACATTTTAGTCGGAGACGCAGATGTGATATTTAAACACACTACGAGCCGCAGGCGAGGGAGGCTTTCGTACAGTGCTGCCGAGCATTCGTCAAGAAAATCTCCGCTTTCCTCCTAACAAAATGGACGAACTACATCTCCTCACACGTATAAACAAGGACTTTTTCAAGGACTTTGATGCTGCTGGAGTTTTCCTCATCTATTCTGGTGAGTGTGTATATCGCACCAAACACGTGTGTGTGATATAGTGAATAAAATGTATGTTTATGTATATTTCTATTTTCTATATAAAATTGCTAAATGTTATTTTTCTATTACTGCTAAATATTGTTAGATTTCCTATTTGTGCCTTATGTTAAAAAAAGAGTGTTATGTGCATTTAGTGAATTAATTATTTTCATTTGACATACCTGCGTTATGACGTCATCGCACGCTTCAGTTGGGTGCGTGCCTGTGATGTGCTTCATTCATAGTAAAGACAGCAATGAGAAGCCATCATATCAGCATTCTTCGTTAACCATAGTATACTTCTTTTCAGGTAACTGGGCAACAAAATGCACAAAACACACTTCTGTTTGAGTATAAACACTGTTAAACGGAATACTAATGAGTTGTACGAGTTGAAAGCAGTTCTTTTCACTTTATTAATTGTTTGTCATCAGTGCGGCCAAGCATATAAGACCTCAACGGCGGAACAGAAGGAGGATGATGGCTGTCTTAAGTGAAGCATCACAACGGCTGGAAAGGCGGATGAAGGCTGCAGCAGTGATGGATCTCCAGTCATCTTGGACTCCATGCCACTGGATCTTGACCCAGACCTGCCAAGGATCGTGTGGTGGCTGTCTGTGCACCAGCCTCCCCACGTTAAACAACACCACTTATAGGCATCCTCCACAAAGGGAATCCACCCTGCCACCCCGGATAAAGTCCTATGGTGACCAGCAAGTGGCGACAGGGGCAGGTTTGTGTAGTCTGGAAGTCCCTAGTTATGAGCTGACACATTAGGCGATGGGTGTCAGAGTCAGTCGCTGGGCTCTTGAAACGAGGCAGAAGAGCTCTTCGGCAGCTACACCCATGACTAAGCAGTCCTATTTAGGATCCGCTCTGCTTACCCCACATGGGGATGGGGCTAGAAAAGGTGCCCTAAAAATAGCCTGCCTCATACCTCCCGACTGGATTACCGCGTCCAGAGGAACACCCCATTTCCGGTAAGAATTTTATTTTGGAGCTGAGCAACAAACCGTCATCATTGCCAGAGAACTGCAGAGATGCTGGATTGATATAGTTGCTCTCTCTGAAACTTGATGGGCAGGTGAAGGGCAGCTGAAGGAGGAGAAAGGTGGCTATACTTTCTTCTGGAAAGGAAAGCCAGCCAATGAGGCTAGAAACCATGGAGTTGGACTTGCCATCAACAACCAGCTTGTCAACTATCTCTTCAAACTTCCTGTGACCATCTGTCTGGTGTTGGTCAACAACCAGACAGTGCCTGGAAGAAACCCTGTCAAAAATCCCCAGGGAGGACAAGATTATCCTCCTTGGAGACTTTAATGCTATGGTAGGGACCAACACCTCTGGAAGGGCACTATTGGCAAGGAGGGCATTGGTAACATCAACTCTAACGGAGTGCGTCTGCTGAGTAAGTGCTCTCAGCACAACCTTGTCATCACCAACACTATCGCCAGAAAAATAATTCAAGGCATCTTGGAGGCACCCTCACTCCAAGCAATGGCACCTCATAGATTATGTCATCGTAAGAGCCAGGGACCGCTGTGATTTGAACATCACAAGGGCCATGATAGACTCTGACAATTGCTGGACAGACCACCGCCTCATCCGATCCACAATGTCCATCAACCTTAAAAAGAGGAGGAGGATTCAGAAGAAGCAGGCCCGGCGAAGACTGAACCTTGACAGCCTGAATGAAACCGCCACCCAGCAGCTACTTGAGGAAAGCCTTCAGCAAGAATATCCTGACAACATCGAAGACCACTGGGGCCTTCTCAAATCCACCATCCATGACTCATGCGAATCCTCCCTTGGGTATCAGTCCAGGAAACATTGGGACTCGTTAGATGAAAATGACACAGAGATAGAACAACTTATCTCCAGAAAACGAAAAGCCTTCCGAGAGTGGCAAAATGACATAACATGTGAGGCCAAAAGGACTGCACACTCTAGAACTAAGGCTGACGTTCAGAAATTGATGAGGGAGCTCAAGAACAAATGGTGGACAGAAAAGGCACTAGAACTCCAGAGACCTGCAGATTCAGGTGATATCAGAGGTTTTTCAGTGCCACTAAGGCTGTCTATGGCCCTAGCCATCGCAGCTTAAATCCCCTGCACTCAAAAGATGGACAGACTCTTCTAAAAGATAATGACTCCATCAATGCATGTTGGAAGGAGCACTTTCAGGAACTTCTGAACTGTGACAGTTTAGCCAAGCCAGACATTGCCGATCATATCCCGCAGAGCCCCATCAGAGAAGACATGGGGGAACCTCCTACCCTAACTGAGGTTCACAATGCCATCAGGAATCTCAGGAACAACAAGGCCGCTGGTCCTGATGCTATCCCTGCGGAGATCTTAAAGGAAGGAGGAACAAGGCTCTGGCACCACATCCACCATCTATTCGTCAAGATCTGGGAAAGGGAAGAGCTCCCCTCAGAACTCCGGGATGCCCAAATTGTTGCCATATTCAAGAAAGGGGACAAGGCTGAATGTGGAAACTATAGGGGCATCTCGCTCTTGTCAACAACAGGCAAAGTCCTTGCTTGTGTCCTCGCCATCCGCCTGCTACCACTATCTGAGGAGGCACTCCCTGAATCACAATGCGGCTTCTGTCCGTCCAGGGGAACAACTGACATGATCTTTTCTGCTCGCCAACTACAAGAAAAGTGTCTGGAACAAGGACTGCCTCTGTACATAGCCTTTATAGACTTGACAAAGGCCTTTGACTCTATGGATGTCATGACAAATACATCCGTGTACTGAGGCTACTGCATTTCTCAACACTGGATCTGAAGTTGAGCCATTTACTGTAGAAACTGGGGTTAAACAGGGATGTATCATTGCACCCACCCTATTTGCCATCTTCATTGTAGCCATATTCCACCTCACTGGCCAAGAGATGCCACAGGGATCCCAATCCTTTACAGAACTGATGGCAGGCTCTTCAACCTTAAAAGGTTCAAAGCTAAGAGCAAAGTTAAAATCAGGGAGCTGCAATACGCAGATGATAATGCCATTGTAGCACACACCCCTGAAGACCTCCAGGGCATTCTAAATGCCTTTGCCAAGGCATATAGAGCCCTGAAGTTGGCCTTGAACATCAAGAAAACTCAGGTTCTGTCAACCACTACCCAATCAGCCATCACTCCAGCCCATCATCAAAGTGGATAACACCACTCTGGAAAGTGTGGACCACTTCCCCTACCTTGGAAGCCTTCTCTCTTCCAAAGCGATATAGATTCTGAGGTTAACCATCGCCTGAGCTGTGCCAGCGAAGCCTATGCCAAACTCAAGACAAGAGTCTTTGATGACCGAGACCTGAGGGCTCAAACCAAGCTCCTGGTTTATAGAGCTGTGATTCTCTCAACTCTACTGTATGGAACAGAATCCTGGACCACCTACAGCAGACACATGAGAGCCCTGGAACTATCAAAGAGCCTTAAGAAAAATCTTGAGGATCAATTGGGAAGACAGACGCACAAACTCCAGCATTCTGGAGGAAACTAATATGCCCAGTATCACTACCATCATAATGCAGCACCAACTCCGATGGACAGGCCATGACATTTGCATACCCAACAACCATCTCCCTAAGCAGATCCTGTACTCCCAGCTAAAAGAAGGACAGCGAGCCCCTGGTGGGCCAAAGAAACGCTTCAAGGACAATATTAAGACCAGCCTGAAGAAGTTCAACATCACGTGCGGCGACTGGGAGGACCTCGCGTTGAACAGGGAGTACTGGAGAAAAGCAGTGCAGGAAGGTGCAGCACACCACGAAACAGAACTCCGCCGTGCCGCAGAGGCAAAGCGGCAAAACCGCAAGGACAAGCAATTCCTTATATGTGTAAGCATACTTGGCAATGAAGCTGATTCTGATTCTGAAATAGTGTAGAATTTTAAATATGTCTATATAACAGTTCTAAGTTTTAGAATAAAATTTGTTTATTCCTAATTTTAAATTAGATTTTGAATCCCTGATATTCTTTGTACTCTCAGATTGTAAAAGGTCACGACACAAATCGTACACTGGTCCAACAGTATAGGTGATGGTTCTAATACCCCTGAGCTACTCTGGATAGCAGACAATTGTTGGACCCATACGCAGCGGAGGTTATACAAGGAGGCTTTAGGATGTAGAATCAAATAGTCTTTACTTAAAGTTCTCGGGCATCAGGTACAGGAAATAAGGCAACTGGGCATCAAAATTGAAGTCAGCAAAAAGGCAAAGGAACGCATTAGAGAACTGGCTTACATAACTCAAGTGGTCCATATAAGAAAGGCTCAAGACTGAACACAAAAGGAACAAACAGGCAGACTTAAATAGGGCAAGACACAGGTGACACAAATCAACTTAATAGATAACATAGTTAGTGACTCTAGCTGATGGCACCACTTAGTGGTTGGAACAGTCACTTCAGGAGCGAGTCTTACAGGAGCCCCTTGTCAAGGAACATCTTCCGACGTTCCCCTGACTACGATTAAGATCGCAATGGTGGAAATCTCTGATGAGTCCTGGATATAGGATGTCCAATGCTGGCATGTAGGACTGCTCTTCTGGCCCATAGCCCTCCCAGTCCACTAGATACTGGATCTTACTGCGGACATGATGAGAATCCAGCAGTTGATACATGGTATAAGCTGTGTGACCGCCAATGATGCTGGGTACTGGAGGAGGCTTCTTGGCTGGGAACAGAGGAGAATAGACAACAGTCTTTAAACATGAAATGTGAAAAGTGAGGTGGATGCTCATAGACCTGGGCAAGAGAAGCCGATAGGAAACCGGGTTGATCTTCTTAAGAACTTTGATGGGCCCAGTGAACTGGGGGGCCAGTTTTCAAGACTCGAGTTGAAGTGGAAGGTCCTTGGTTGACAGTCACACCCTCTGGCCCTGACGGAATGGACGTCCAATTCTGTGGCGCTGGTTAGCCTGCCTCTGATGTCGTTGAGAGGCTCTCAGCAGGGCCACCCAGGCTTTCTGCCAGGCATGTCGACGTCTCTGGACCAGTTGGGCAGCGGCTGGCATCTAGACCTCGGGGGGGACCTAACTTGCATTCAAAAGGGGACATACTAAGGATGAGTGATACAAGGTGTTATAAGTGAATTGAACCCAGATCAGGTGTGAACTCCAAGTGCTCTGGTTGCTTGAGACCAAGCATCTGAGGGTCTTCTCGATCTCCTGGGTGACCCTCTCTGTCTGACCGTTCGATTGGGGATGGCACCCTGAGGACAGGCTGATGGAGGCCCCAATAAAATGGCCAAATGTTTTCCAAAACCTGAGGTGAACTGCAGCCCCCGATCGGACACCATATCCTGGGGAAACCCGTGGATCTTGAAGACGTGCTTCATCAGGAGGCTTGCCGTGGGAATCTTAGGCAAAGGTATAAGATAACATGCTTAAGAGAATCTATACACCACCACCAAAATGACTGTGTTACCTTGTGATTTTGGCAGGCTCATAACATAATCCAAGGAGTTGTGGGACCAGGGACGTTTCAGGATAGGTAATGGAAGCAGCAGTCCTTGAGGGTGGGCTCTTGGTTCTTTGTTCTGGGTGCATACAGAGCAGGCAGACAGCGGGCATTACCTGGAACGGCTTGGTGTTGTTGGGTCCTCTTCACTGAGACAGAACCGTACAGTGGTCAATCTTGGGGTGTTATCAGATGACTCCCTGGGATTTTCAGGGATACCAAATGTTTGAGAGTTTTGCCATGACAACTTCTTTTCCTTGGTCTATAAATATGGATTGAAATGTAGCATAGTTAAATTCAGAACATCAAATACAATATGAATAAAAAGGGGAAAAAAGGGAAATTGTAAAACTTTTTTGGCTAGGTCTCTGGAACTTATGCTAAGATTACATCATAAAAAAAAGGAGATCTTTATAATGACAGAGCAGGCTGCATGAAAATACACAGAAATATTAATTCACATTTAAATGTATCTTATAAAATGTAAATGTCAGAATTTTCAAAGCTCTGTGATTTTTTTTTGTGGTGGGCATGAATGCAATGTTATGGTGATTGAGAGTTTTACCTCAACAGTCTGTTGTATAATATTTGATTCATGAATTTCAATGGCGGGTTTTCAATAAAATAATATACTCCATTTGAACCAAGCACAAGTTGCTTATATTCAGCAAGTAATCTTTTTAAAATATCAGGAACAATATAATCATTACATATAAATATTGAAACCCATTTTTATTTAACAAATAACCACTAGATGGTGCCATAAACATGTGAAACTTACATACCATAGGTTGTTTGGCTCATCAGATTGAATAGAGAGTGAAACTGGAGCTGTTCAACCTTATGTATCATATTTGATCCACACAGCTTTACAGTGTTAAAAGGATAGTTCACCCAAAAATGAACAGAAAATCAGATGTAAGATGAAATGTAAGCCTCAGTCACGATTCACTTTCCATGTATGGAAAAAAGATGCAAATTACGAGGCAACATAAGTGAAAGGTGTCTGAGACTGACATTGTGGCTATAACACTTCTGATTTTGTTCCATTGAAGAAAGAAACTCATATGAGTCTGAAACAACATGAGGATGAGTAAATGTGACAAAGTGTTCTCCTAGACTGCAGTGAGATTAGTGTTTAACCTGGTTTAATACTTCACGACAGAGAACTGGATCGCCAAAAGGCTTGCTATTGTTTCGTAAATATCCTTGTACATGTTGATATTGCTGGAATTAATTGCAATTAAACTGTTTTAAACCATTAAGTAACAGAGTGTGAGTTTCATGCCATATCGATTTAAAATATAAACTATGATTTTGCTGTTATTTTATCCATTACACTGCCATTGTGTTGCATAATCATGCATGTTCATCTTTTATACCAAAAGACAGTTTGGTTCTTTTGCAGACAATGGAAATATTCAACAAGCTGTGCAACTCCTAGAGTTGATGCATGATCCTACTGCCAAAACTCAAACATTATTGGTTTTTACTTCCTGTAATTGAACATCTAATGTAAGTTACACATTAGACTAGCAATTCTTTCCCCAGTGGGTTATGCATGTTTTTATTCATTGTAACAAACAATAGTCTCACATTAATTTATAGTAATCAGATCAAATACTGCAATCTTTCTTTTATTTTTTTTTACCGTGAGATGTGTATGGGAGTACTGAATAATGATTAGGAATTAATGCTTATTATGCATTGTATAAAATATATATTGTAAAAAGTGTTTTGGCAAATAATGTAAAAATGTGCGGAATGTGTAAACATAAAAAATAACTAGGTTTAGTCAAGTACAAAATATTATTTAATATCTAAGGCTGTCAAATTAAATAACCAATATCATATCAAATGCCACTTTTCTCATAAAGTACCATGTGCCTTTCACCCAGTTGTGCGGTGTCAGGCATTTACTCCGTTTAGTGTTTACCATACATTGATAGCATGCTAATATGGGCCTTCCTCTCATCAGTTAACACCTCTGCACTGTTCCACAGACCCATTTCCCTTTTCTGGTTCCTACTTTGGCCCACCTTTCATCTTGTTCCATTTTCCATTGCCCCCTCTCTGTACTTAAATGTCAATAATTAATAGGCTGCGTAACAATTTTTTTAGCGTAATCAGTTAGTGTTATTTATCATAACTAAAGAAAGCATATCATTTAATCATTTAGTGGCAATTCATGTTTCAATATCTTGGTGAATAATATGTTTTTTATGAAAGAAAAAAAATTATACATATGCATTTCGTGATTGACACACATTTTTATTTAAAGCCATAGTCTTCAAAAAATCACAAAAAATCAAACTTTTACCAAAACTTCTCCGGAACGTTTTTTTTTTTTTTTTGGCAATATATCTAATGCAAATATTTATTGCAGCATAATAAAATATTTGATGCATTTGCTATACAACTGTAAAATAGACCATTTAAATTTTAAACTTTACAGCTCAAATAATACATGAGTTTTAACAGAAAAATTCACATGTAAGGCAGACATGTAAGCTTCACATGTCTGCCTTTAAACCCACAACCTGTTAACATGTTGCAATGGTGACCAACAGATGGTTTACCCGGTTTCATTATTTTAAGTATCTACATGGATGTATGCAGATACTCACACACAATGCAAACTTTGTTTAAAAGTATAAAAGTACTGATTGTGTATATTAAAAAAATGCATGTACAGTATATACTGTATCTTTCCAGCCAGAAAATAAATGAATAACATAAATGGAAATTGTGGTCTTCCACTGTTCCCAAGACCACTGATAAAAAGCAAAGAGCACGCCATGCCATTACATAGCACACATAAACATATATTTACGGTTGCCCCAAAATTATTTGGACACTTATGCCACACTTAAAAAACATGTACATTTAAGGCCATCGCAAGGTATAAGCAATAAAAGTGACCACCTTGAAAGTGACTTGGGTTTTGCCATTCAGAACCGAAGGGTGGATTTTGCAAAAATGTACATTAACATTTTATGAATATATTGTGATATTTCAATTTCTTGCGTTCATTGTTTTGTTGGATGTACATCTGGAGACTCTCAGAGTTCTGTTCTCTCTGTGCAAAGAGGTCTTTGTAAATGCACATGTACTGTATATTAATTTACAAAGGGATGAGAAAGTGTAAAAAAAATGTTTTAAACCTTATCATCATTACTAATAACACTGAGGTAATAAATAATTCATTTGCCAAATTGACAATTGATCATTTATTACTTACAATATTGAAGTCCTCAACAGCAGAAGTTGCTGAGTGCTTTGTGACGTCATGGAACACTTTCGACCCTGCAGAAAGTCTCGCGAGAGCTGCATGCGACTTTCGCACACTGTATTTATTGTGTTTATTTGGGGTGCCACAGAAACTCTACATATGCCACCATAGCTGCCATCTAACATTAACCCTACAAATTACATGAAACTTAAACTAAACCTTAGAAACAGCGAATGAGAATCTCGCGAGACTTTGACTGACAGGGTGTACCTTCAAGATAGCCGCGCGACACCGGCTAGCGTGATAGCCGATGCTATTAGCTTCGTTTAATGAAAAATGTTTTAGTGAAGCTGTTGTCGGTGTTGTACCAACAAACGCTAAATACAACTATACTGTTAAGAAAGTTAGAAAGGTCAGTGTATATATATATATATATATATATATATATATATATATATATATATATATATATATATATAACAAACAAGCCAAATTCTACCAGGAATAACAGCGTTTCAAGGTATGGAACGCATTAGCGAGCTAACATTGTGTACCCTTTTGTTTGTCTAATTATTATTATTAGTTTAGAGTTTGTGGACCAGTTATTATGAGTGATGTATCTGTAATACGTGTTTTTATGTTATGTTAAAAACGCTGGATTGTTTGGTGGTAATGTAGCAGCTAATGAATACAGCAGACGGCGAGTGTGTGGAGTTGCAGGTGTTTAGTACTTATCGACATATCTTTATAGTTTATATACCTATTACTGGCTATATTACCGGCTGTATGTTTATAGCATGTAGGTTCAAGTAAAGTCAAGAAACAACAGGAAAGGTAGGGTGTGTATGGCAGTTTAGATGCCAGTTGTGGCCTGTTTGTAACGTAACACTATTCCTTTGGTACGACAGTGCCAGAGAAACGTCAGTTAGGCTAATATATGATATTATGTATTAAAGTGTCACATTTGCAAATGACTGGTCATGTTTTTTAAGAATAC
This sequence comes from Moxostoma hubbsi, assembly GCA_032164185.1. Classification (NCBI taxonomy): domain Eukaryota; kingdom Metazoa; phylum Chordata; class Actinopteri; order Cypriniformes; family Catostomidae; genus Moxostoma; species Moxostoma hubbsi. The sequence goes on along the minus strand of JAVLUX010000029.1, from coordinate 31,839,326 downwards.
TTCAGTCAGTATGGAAGAGCAAGTAAGCAATAACATAGAGGTGACTGTCAAAACCCTGGACTCTCAGAGCAGGAGTTACAAAGTGCAATCACAGGTGAGCTGGATTTTTCATAATGCACATTTTGACTTTCATTTGTCCTTTATGATTTAACCTCCTGTGGTTATTCCACCTCAAAACATTCCAAAAACAATCTGATCTGCATGTAATCTTAGACAGTATTAAGCTGCTTGCTGAGTGTTTACTAAAATGACTTCTTGTTTCACTATAGATGACTGTGAAAGAGTTCAAGGATCATATATCACCCTCAGTTGGAATTCCTGTTGACAAACAAAGACTTATTTACCAAGGCAGAGTGCTTCAAGATGAGAAAACTCTAACAGAGTACAGTGAGTTGATTTGCATAAAAACAGCTGTTTTTTTAATCAAATCTGATTTCCATGGGATGAGGGAACTTCAGAAGAAAATTATTGAATGTTTTTGGTGTTGTCATCGTGATGAAGAGAACATTTTATTAATTTCCAGAGCAAAAACAGGCTTCTGTGGTGTCTCAAGTGGAGAGTAGCACTTAATGGGATAGTTTGCCCAGAAAATAAAAATGCTGTCATTGTTTACTCATGCTGTTCCAAACCCATATGACTTTCATTGCTTGTTTTGATATTTTTTTTTTATAATAATAAAAATGGCAATGACAGGGAATAGTAACTTAGGTGTAATTCTGCTCAACATCATCTTTTTGTGTTCCAGAGAATTAAGGAAGGCCTCCAGATTTTGGAGTAACTTTACATTCCGCATTAGCGTGTGTGTGTGTATGTATGTGTGTGTGTGTGTGTATATATATATATATATATATATATATATATATATATATAAATATAACTGATTTTCTCAGGTACAACTCAGAATGTGCTTAGTATTATTTACCCCTTTTTGACATTGCAGTCTTGTGATTTCTCTAAACTGTCTCTGCCATCTTTTGTTTTATACAGATGTGGATGGAAAAGTCATTCACCTGGTGGAGCGAGCCCCACCGCAGACTACCCAGCAGGGCTCCGGCTCGGGTGGCATTCCAGGGTCCTCTGGTGGGACACAGGGAGGAAATCAGAACCCAAACGCTAGCAGCAACTCTCAGGGGACCCCTCTCGGACCTACACATGATCGCAATGGCAACAGCTATGTTATGTTGGGTACTTTTAATCTTCCGGTTAACATAATGGACCCTCAGCAAATTCAGGTAGAGATTTTGGGATATAAAATCTACAATACAATTGTAGATTAAATGTGGAAACTTGTTTTTAATTCATGTGTTGTCTTTCCTCAGATGTCCATTCAGCAGATGATGACCGGTCTAGGAGAGAGTGCTAGGAATCCTCGAGCTAGTACAAGTACTGGGGTGAGTTCCAGTGTGATTTCAAAGCTTTTGAAGTGTGCTCTTCAGTAGCTGAGGCTTGCAGGCCTTTGTTCGTGATGCATTCAATTTTTTTTAAAGGCAGTTGCTTGGTTAGCACAGGGTTGCCCGGAACTGTTAAAAAATGTCAACCTTGAGTAAGTCACTTTGGATTATAAAAAAAAATGCATAAATTTCTTCCAAATGCATAAATGTAAAGGATGCAAACTGCCGTCAGCAAAATGACAATAATATTTAATAAATATTGTATTATTACATGTGAAACAAATGTTCTGCTAAGTAATTTAGTTTATTAGCCTAACCATAGGCTAAAACTTGGCACATAAATATAGAAAGTGCGGTCACAGGTAGTGGTAGATCGATATTTTGTAGATTTGTATTTTAAATTATCAGCATCAGCCGATAGATTTTCTCACGTGGGTATTTGTTTCTTAAGCCGCGAGTGTTTTGAGAATCGCTTGCACGTGAAGGAGCAGTCTGAGATGTGTCAGTCACAGTTTTTTTTGGTTTTAATGCCATCGTGTTACCACATTAATAGACTGGTGTGCAATACAGTCTCATTTAAACGGTCCAGCATATCAGATCCGCAACAAACACATATGAGCTCATGATGTTTAAAGTGCTCAGTGTCTCTCTCTCTCGCTCTCTCTCTCTCACTCACTCTTCTCAACAGTTCCCTGTAGGGCTGCAACTAACGATTACTTTGATAATTGGTTAACCTAAAAAAAGTTAAACTTTTTCTCTTCCGATACTGGAAATGTCAGTATCACCCGATCCCAATCCGATACCGGTGTTTTTTGCGTAATGAGTTTAGAATATCAGTTTACATTATTGTGTGGAACTAATTGGGTGTGCTCTTTAATATGTAAAGAAACACAAACCTCTATCTACATATTTAAATATTAATGTGTAGCTTATTAAGAAAAACTTTATTGTTAACTAGTAGGGATGCAGCGATTACCGGATTTCACAATTAACCGCGCTTAAAAACGTCACGGTTAATTAATCGTAAAGTTTATGCTACACCGTGTAAAAAAAAATAAAAAAAAAATAAAAAAATGTTATAGCCTACCGAGTGTTCTGCACGGAACGGAACTTTTGCAACTAACACACACAAAACGAAAACAAAGTTACACCAGCAGTGCACCAGCTTAAAGTGCCGTGCTCATCAGCCACTATGGCAGAGGGATTAAGCAGCGACGCTCTATTTCCACCAAAAAAACGCCTTAAGTCAGCCGTGTGGGAGTATTTTGGTTACACGAAGAATGACAAGGGTGTAATTGAAGAAGACGGATCGCCTGTATGCAAAACTTGCCGTAAAAAGGTTTCCGCAAAAGGAGCCAATACATCTAATTTGATGCAGCACCTGCGGGATCACCACCCAGATTTGAACGCTCAAGCAAAGGTAATACATAAGAACTGAGTTCAATTACGTTGCTAGATAATTAATAAAACATTGAGTTGGTATTAAATATAAACATTTCACTTAAAATCCATGCAGTAGCGGTCAGAGTTTAGCTTTCTGTGCAACGTAAAAGAAAAACTAAAAAAAAACAGCGGCATGTTTTGGTAACGTACGTCTGTGGAAAACCGAATGTGACGTGCTCACATTTCTTCACTTTAATATGAACTGAAAGGACTGGAAATAGGTGTGGAATTTGTAAAAAGGCCCTGATGTAGGTTTTTTGACTGCTTGTTTTGTTCCAAAAGGGTATGCATAGCTAGCTCGTATTTAAGTCTGAAGATGTAGACCTTGTTTTTTCTATTTATTTTCACTGTATGATTTATTTTTCAAAAGGCAGCTCTATTGTTTAAGTCAACAGCCAGGTAGATATATTTGTTCACCGTGTTTCTAAGTTCTCTACTCATTACTCTACTAGTACTCATACTCAGGTCCAACAGAATTGTAGGAAAAAAAATACACAACCTAAAAATACAAAACATTTTTGTAATATAGTTGATCAAATGAGCCTTGCAGACAGAGGCCCAGAAGCCTTGGACTACATTTGTTTTCTTTTAAAAGAAATACATAGTTAATATTTATCTTACATTTAATTCAATAGAGCCAAAGACTTTGTTTATTCTTATTTTCATTGGGATTTATTATCCCTTTATAGTATTATTTATGTTTTAAGTCAAATACCAACAAGATATTGTTTTTATGTTTTTATCTACCTCAGGTTGAAAATAAATTTAGAACAAACTAAACACTTAATGATTTTGTGATCTATTTCAATCAAAGAGCCCTGCAGCCTTTGACTTAATTTGTTATTTTTAAAACAAAAATACTGGATGTTTACAAAGCACTTCTCTTTAATTCCAAAGGAAGAGATTGATTATTGTTTGTCATTTTATAATGTTGTACTGTGTTTTGGGAGCAATAAATAACACATTAAAATCTACTGTTGAGTGTTCATGTGATATTATACATTAGTAGTTTTGTGAAATTAATTGATGCATAATAATCGTGATAATCGTTAAATCGTGATTATTTCTCAGACAATAATCGTACTTACAAAATCTGTAATCGTTGCATCCCTATTAACTAGTATACTGAATAATGTTGCAGCAAAATTAACTAATTCCAGTATAAGTCATCAGTAGAAAAGAAGCTGTTTATTTATTTATTCTTTTGCAAAAAAATTAAACTTGTACCTGGAATTTAAAGGATTCAGATCTCTGTTTTGGTCAATTTAGGTGTAAGATATCAGTTCACTTTTCATTCACACAGTTATTTTTTGGAACCGGTGCAACTTAAATATTGTTATAATTTGTAAACAAATGATGATAATAATAATATATTATAATAGTAATATATCTCAATTGTGTGCCTTTAACTTTAAAACCCTCATGCATTTAATTTGACATTCTAAACTCTCCAGGAAGTATTGTAGGTGTCTGTTTATAGGTAAGTTCACAGTAATTAAATTAGCTTCTTATTCAAAATCTGGTAAAATGCTTCTCCAGTACCATTCTAAATGCATATTATAAGTGAACTGAACCATTGAGCATCTACATCTGAGATGTTGTTTGTGAGTAGCGCTCAAATATTGCACAAATAGCTGCGAGACTAGCAGTTTGAGTGCTTATGTGTGTGTCAACAGAGAAGCGCCATTCACTAATGCGCTGGTGCTGCACGTGCATACTGGATGTTTACTTATTAAACACAGCTTTTTATGATTCACAGCTATCACACGTCTTCAAGTGGCATTGAATAAAATGCAAGGAATTCATATGAACCACTCTAATGTTCTTTTATTGTTCTTTTATCTAATTTTGGGAGCTTGACAGTAACGAACATGACTAAACGCACAGTATCGGATTTGGATCGGGCTCATCAGACCGATACCCAATCCCTCTAAAACTTCAGTATCGGAGCCCGATACCTGGTGCATACCTAAGTAGAAATATTATTTGGTGATTATTGCAGTGATTAATCATTAGCTCTTAACCAATTATTCAGCTGGTGCCCTGACTTAAAAGGTTGTATTAAATGTACTTACAGTAAAGAGGGCAAAATCATCTTTTAAAAATACCTCTAAATTACATTTACTGAGTTAAAGGTAAAATTCTAACTTTATTAAGTTTATTTCAGTAAAGAAATTCACTGCAAAAAATTTTGCTTTAAAATTTTGACTTGCTTTAAGAGAATGTAGCTTAAATATCAGTGTATTTTGTATACAAGTGTATTTTTTCACTTGGTTATACTTCTGCGAGTGCAGTAAAAATATACTCATATTCAAGATCTATTCTAAATATGTCTAAGTCTAAATATCTTATATGCTGCTTCTCAGGTGAACGCATCTTATTTTTAAAGGATTTTTTGACATTTTTAAATATTAGTATTTTTAACATTATATTCAACATTCTCAGATAAGAATGCAGTATAGCTGCTAAAGAAAATGTATGTTGTTTTAAAGGAGATTTAGATATTTATATTTGTAAACAAGCCAAAACAAATCAAAAACATTTTGATTCAGTGTGTAATGGCACAAAGACTTACCTCTCTCACCTTTCAGTTCACTTCAATCCAGCTTTAACTCTCATATTAATAACGCTGTGTACTGCCAATTATCTTCACTATAAGAAACACACAGTGACATATACTATGAGTCAATAAGTCATGAGCTGTCACGTCATAATCTAGCTGCATTAAGTGCTCGTGCTCGAGGCATGAGTGTCCCCGTGACAGAGGGTGCCTAAGCTGGGTGCAGTTTCAGTCTCCCCCTTAGATCGAGACACTTCGCACAACTCATAGAAGAGATGCTGACCGCACAGAGAAATGCCAGTTTCGGAGTTTGTACTTATTTACATGATTTGCTTCCTTATTATTTTAACTTAAATAAAGCTTTAACGCATTAAATATAACTGCATTTTAAGATGTAACGCCGGGGTGTTTCCTTTAAAGATGCTTGACACGCAAGTTTTGCTTCAGGACCATACTTTGCGATCTACATCGTCTGAAGCTGTTTGGAATGTTTAGAGTGCATCTGGACTGTGAGCTGTGTAATTCGTCCTCTCATCAGTCAGGCATTAACTGCAGTGCTGCACTTGCGCATCAATCATCATTAGAGATTAATGTGATCTCATTTTATGTTAAATGAGATCAAACAACTATTTGACAACAAAAATGTTTGTCGACAATGTTTTATTGTCAACGTTGTCTATAACGTTGACTAATCATTTCAGCCCTAGTTTCCTGTAACTCAGGGGTCGGGAACCTATGAAATGAACACCCGCCAAATGCCAAATGCAGTTTTTTCATGCAGAGCATTTTGCTGATGTACCAGCCACTGTGGAAGGTGAACTGTAAGACTTCTCGGAGTGATATATTACAAGAAATTAGACACAAAGATGTGTGTTTATCGAAACATGATTATATTTTGAAGAATAGATTATAGAAAAGCCACCGATAGAATATAATGAAAGCGCTTCTCCAAAACACACACATCCTTAGAGTTCTGGGCCCAATAACTATTGATCTTAGCTGTTTTGAGTATTTTCTATGAGCGAATTTATGAATGTTCGTTATTTTTTATGTGCACTCAGGGTGTGATATTGCACCCGCAAAATGCAACTAGACATCAATCCAGTTTGCAAGCTCCTCGTCCAAATGTATTTCATGCTGCGAGTGATTTTGCTCATCTGCCCGTAACAGGCGGGTGACCTGTAAGACATTTCGAGTGACACATGACAAGAAATGCTGTTAGTCAAAAAGACGCGCTTAAAGAAACACACTTCAATATATTTTTAAGAACAGACAAAAGAGAAGCTGTCAATGCTTGTATTTGATTCTCTGTTTGTTCAGAGGCATGCAATGGGACCCTGTCTCATGGAGCAAGCCCATGTAAAGAATTATCACTCCTTTTTTCTCTGTTTCATTCGACTGAAAACTGTTTGCAAGAATAATGTAGTCTATGAGAATGCTGTAAATGATCTCTGATCATCTCAGGATGTGCTGTGAGTTTTGCTTTATTTCCATGGAGCAGTTCGCTCATAAGCATTGTGAATGCAACTGCAGGTTCAGTAATATATACAGGTGTCTTTGATTTAAGACGAAAATTATTAAATCAAAGTAACACAAGACACGTTCACCTTGAACCTAAAATTGAGTTCTATTTTCTTTAGGGAGCATTAACTGTATTAACAAACGCAATACAAACATATTCGATAAGAACACACATTTGGCTGCATTATTTTGGGAACACAAGGGAATTTATTAGGCTTCTATATTATGATGATTATTATAATTATCTTTACAGTTATAAATGTCTTAAGTTCTTAATTTGTATGCTATATGTCGTTGATGGATACTTGTGTGATGGCAAATGGGTCGGTTTAAGTTTTTTGTGTTTCAATAAATTAATAAAATTTTTAAAGCAAAATCAATCAAGCAAAAATATTCACCATATAATCGGATATCACGATATTTTAAATGCAATTATTAAAATATTTTTACATATCACCCAGCCCAAAAGCGAAGTTAAATTTTTCATGAACAATTGTAAAATAAAGTAATTTTATGGAGACCTGCACAAACACGTGTACTCAATTCCATATTGCAACATGTTACCTATGAATGTTTGCATATTTGTTAGTTTTTTAGTAGTCTATGGACAATATAAAACATTTTATTATATTGAAAAATTTTGTTTTTGAAAATAGTCAATTATTTGTTTGTGGTATGTCTCTTTTGAAAAAATGCATCAACCAAACATTTAAAAATTGGCTCCTAAGTGAAAAAAGTTCCCAGCCCCTGCTGTAACTGGTAACTATGTTGCCTAATGTTAAAAAAATTCTATCATATATCAACTGGAAATATGCAGATATCTAGTTTAAACCGATTTAAAGGGTTAGTTCACCCAAAAATGAAAATCATCAATCGATCAATTAATGTCTTCTGAAGCAAATCTGTAGGTTTGTGCAAAAAATAGATTGATAATAAAAACACATTAATTGATCATCTGGAGTCGTATGGATTACTTTTATGCTGCCTATATATGCCTTTTGGACCATCACATAGCCAGCAGTCTTAATTGCACCCATTATCTTGCATAAATAATAGATAAATAAAAGAGCTTAATTTTGGTTCTGCTGAAGAAGGAAAGTTGTACACATCTGGGATAGCTTAAAGGTGAGTCAATAATGAGGCATTTTTGGTTGAACTATTCTTTCATTCACAAACTTCACAAAACTGGCACAAAACAGTTTTCTTCAAGTGGAGTGCTCATTTGCCATAAAGCATATTTAATAATATCTTGGATAAAAACTATGTCCCTCTGACTCATGTTGCACGTCGGTCAGTCCATGACACTCCAAATAGGCGATCTGGGCCGAGAAAGATTGATGCTCTCGCTGGATCTGCACAAGCTCCTATTTTTTTTAAAGATTTTTTTAAAGTTAAAATTTTGTGTTAAAGTTTGAGTAAATATAATGTTAAATAAAAGTAATTTTTTTTAGACAATTTACATGTACATGTCATTTAGTATTATATAAAATGCTGTGATATATCGGATGGACATCCTACACTCTGGACATCGGCATCAGCCATTTAAATAATCAAATTTCGGTTGACCTCTAGTCACAGTTGTGCATTCGTTTGCAATTCACAGTTTTTTCGAACGTGGCACGTCCAATCAGAATTTAAAACCAGAACAATACATTTTATGTAGTTTTTTTATTCACTGTTGCTTTCTTGCAGAGCAATGGATCTGTGAATGTTCAAATAGACTTGGACCAGTCATTGCAGAGTGAGCCTAGACTTCGGCTGCTTTTGGCTGAGAACTTGCTGAGGGACACCAGTGCTTTGATACAAATACTTGAGGTACCTTGCATTGCTAATTACATACTATGGTTTCAAGAAGAAATAAATATGCTGGCACATTTGTTATTTGATTATTGATTTTCTCCATCTTTTTCATTGTTCATCCCCTCTTCTCTGTCATTCTCTTACCTTAACCTTTCTCCTTTTATTCTCTCTTGAAATCATTGGCTCCTTTTCCCAGGAGGAATCTGCACCGCTACCCACCTCGTCTAGTTCCACTCCATCTCCTTCTGCACAGCCCATGGACACTTCCCCTCCTCCTTCCAGCACCCCACCATCCTCTTCCTCCGCCACACAGACTGAAGGTGCTCCACCCCCTACAGCAGGCCTCAGGTGAGATCAGTTTAGTCACAATATAATTATTTGCTTAATGTGTGGTTTAAGGATGCACTTTTTTGGAGATTTATTTTTGCCAAACTGATTACTGGCCATATTTAATCTGTTATTAAAAATGTACTCACAAGCCTTAAATCAAACATTTGACAGAGCAGTCATGCCGAATTGGCTAACTAAATACTTATAAAGGCTTTGTAGCCGAATACAGAATGTTTTTGTATCCTAATTATGCAATTACATAAAACTTTGACTACAACTGAGCTTCTAATAGATCTAACAGACCTGTTATGGATGTGGTATTTGAGGAAGAATATCTAAATGAAAATCCTAATCATTCTTGATTAACATTTTGGAAGAGTCACAGCCTGGTGAATACATGTGACACAAATTTACTGCTCTTCCTCTTTTGAATACTATAGTATCTGTTTCATTTAAATCATCAGTATGCAATAAACATGTCCTCATTTAAATTACTGGTAAATTACCAAAGGAAAATGTGCATTCATTGGCAAAGTGTTGGATTCTGTGTGTTGCACTTTCAATAGAATGACTAATAGATTGATACAGAAACATAACCTTTTGTTTTTCAGTCTTTCAGTTTCACAATACCTGATAGCCATGTCTGTTCCTTTTGTCTCAGTTTATTTTCCCCGCAGAATTGAAATTTGTATGAAATATAAAGATACTTTAAAACCAAACACCTACAACGTGAGGAGAAACCGAGGGAGTTCATTAAACCAGGAGACAGAGTTTCGGTAGTGAAGCAGTAGGCATGACTTCAATCTACCTAGACATTGTTTCAAAAATTTTGGTCAGGAAATGTGGTTTTCTTCTCATTTAACCTCACTTAGTTAGTAAATTAACAACTTGCTCATACAAACTGCTGAGCTAAATATTATTCGATAAGTAGCTATTACCACTAGACATAAAGTTTAAAGTTTGCTTTAAAGGGATGGTTCACCCAAAAAGGAAAATTCTGTCATGTACTTGCCCTCATGTTGTTCAAATTTTGTATGACTGATAGGCAGTATGTTAGTCTTGGTCACCAATCACTTTGTATAGAAAAAAGATGCAATGAAAGTGAATGGTAATTGAGGCTAAAATCTCCATTTAGGTTTGGAACAATATGATGTGTTCCAGTTTCCTCTCTTTGAGAAACAATGAATATTGTTCAGTTGACCATAATCATTATTATTGTCATCAGACTTTGAGACTCTAAGTCATGTGATCATTTCTGTTGTTTTATCAAAGGCCCTGGTAGTTTATTTGGATGTGAAGCATCCACATACATGAGTCACCCTTTTCTCAGTTTCATGCACAGGTAATCAGCACAGAAACTTAAAATCATTTGTGGGAATCTACCTAAATTAAGATGCCTTTGTTAAGCCACTGAAAAGCAAAGCTTCCGCAACTCTTTTATCCTACTCACAAGTTAAAAGTCAAACAAACCAACATTCTCACCACCAGTGACTTGCTTTTTTTGCATGCCAAACTAGGCTTTACTAGGCATAACTAAAGGTTATGTTTAAGTGTAAACCATCCTTTTTGTTTGACTATGCAGAGTTTGGTGTTTAAGTCATTACAATACAAAATACTGTAATGAAATGAACTATTCTTTACTACACTCGCACTTACTTGTGGTGGTTTATCATACACATTGTTACTGTTCCACACACCATCAAACATCATGTCTGTATACAGTTTTGATTTCCTCCAATCTCATAAACTGCCCAAATACATTAGAGGTACCCTGGCGATCCATATTTTAAAACAGATGCTGAATTGATCAATTCATTGATGCTGTAATCCCATCAGTCACCCAAGCCCAGCTGAGTTGGTGGAGATGTTGACAGAGCTGAGGAGGGTGGAGGAGAGACTTCAGCCCTTCATTCAAAGAGCTCACCTCATTCTAGAGGCGGCCACAACTGCAGACTACAACAACAATGTAAACAGCTCACTCATTAGTTGTTGGGCTCTATTAAAGGAATAGTTCACCCAAAAATAAAAATTCTGTAATGATTAACTCACCTTTTAAGACATCCCATTCGGCAGAATGGAAATGAAGATATTTATAAGACCATTTCAGCTCTTTTTGTCCATACAATGCAAGTGAATGGGTGCCATCAGTCTGCTGGCTGTTTGACAGTCCAAACGGCATATTTAGGCAGCATAAAAGTAATCCATTAATAATTGATCGACTCCTGTCTTCTGAAGCAAATAGTTAGGTTTGTGTAAAAAATTATTAAATAATTTGTTTTAAAAAATACTTCCTGCTAGCAGTCGACGCATCACGGAGCTGTCGCGTGACATAAGCGTGATAGCGTAAGTCGGAAGTCCATGCCATTTGGGCCCTCAAAAAGTCAGCAGCCTCATGGCACCCATTCACTTTTATTGTATGGACATATAGAGCTGAAATGTACTTATAAGAATCTTATAAGTCAATCATGAGAGAATTTAAATTTTTGGGTGAACAAATCCTTTAACCTTATTGCTGTATGGGACAGAAGTACAGTCCATTTAGTATGTCAGTATTTTGTGTTCCTAGGTAATCAGCTGACAAAAAAAAAAAGGAATAAATATCCAAAAAAACAAAATGTTCTAACTAAAATATTTGGCTGTAGATTTCCACGATTAACCAGCTAAAATCAAGTATTCCAGATAGCAGTTTAATGAGGTCTTTTAATCTTTGTTCATATGTATATGGTGCATGGGAAGAGTTGTCATAATTATTATAATTTGATCTTATATTATAATAATGTACAGTGCAGCTGGAAAGTATTTACAGTGCTTAACTTTTTCCATATTTTGTTATGTTACAACCTTATTCCAAAATAGATTAAATTCATTATTGTCCTCAAAATTCTACAAAAAATACCCCATAATGACAGTGTGAAAGAAGTTTGTTTGAAATCTTTGCAAATTTATAAAAAATAAAAAACGAAAAAAATCACACGTACATAAGTATTCACAGCCTTTGCCATGACACTCAAAAGTGAGCTGTGGTGCATCCTGTTTCCACAGTCCACCTGTGGTAAATTTAGTTGATTGGACATGATTTGGAAAGGCACACACCTGTCTATATAAGGTCCCACAGTTAAAAGTGTATGTCAGAGCACAAACCAAGCCATGAAGTCCAAGCAATTTTCTGTAGACCTCCAAGACAGGATTGTATCAAGGATCTGGGGAAGGGTACAGAAACATTTCTGCAGCATTTAATGTCCCAATGAGCACAGTGGCCTCCATCATCCGTAAATGGAAGAAGTTTGGAACCACCAGGACTCTTCCTAAAGCTGGCCACCAGGCCCAACTAGCGATCGGGGAGAAGGGCCTTAGTCAGGGAGGTAACCAAGAACCCGATGGTCACTCTGACAGAGCTCCAGAATTTCACTGTGGAGAGTGGAGAACCTTCCAGAAGAACGACCATCTCTGCAGCACTCCACCAATCAGGCCTGTATGGTAGAGTGACCAGACGGAAGCCACTCCTCAGTAAAAGGCACATGACAGCCCACCTGGAGTTTGCCCAAAGGCACCTGAAGGACTCTCAGACCATGAGAAACAAAATTCTCTGGTCTGATGAAACAAAGATAGAACTCTTTGGCCTGAATGGCAAGCCTCAATTTCTGGAGGAAACCAGGCACCACTCATCACCTGGTCAATAACATTCCTACAGTGAAACATGGTGGTGGCAGCATCATGCTGTGGGGATGTTTTCCAGTGGCAGGAACTGGGAGACTAGTTGGAATCGAGGGAAAGATGAATGGAGCAATATACAGAGACATCCTTGATAAAAACCTGCTCCAAAGAAGTGGCTACGGGACAACTCTGTGAATGACCTTGAGTGGCCCAGCCAGAGCCTAGACTTGAACCCGATTGAACATCTCTGTAGAGCTCTTATTATGGCTGTGCACCGTCGCTCCCCATCCAACCTGATGGAGCTTGAGAGGTCCTGCAAAGAAGAATGGTAGAAACTGCCCAAAAATAGGTGTGCCAAGCTTGTAGCATCATACACAAATAGACTTGAGGCTGTAATTGGTGCCAAAGGTGCTTCAACACAGTATTGAGCAAAGGCTGTGAATACTTGTGTACATGTGATTTTGTTTTACTTTTTTTTTTTTTTCTTTTTTTTTTTTTATGAATTTGCAAAGATTTTAAACAAACTTCTGTCACATTGTCATTATGGAGTATTGTTTGTAGAATTTTGAGGAAAATAATGAATTTCATAAATTTTGGAGTAAGGCTGTAACATAACAAAATGTGAAAAAAGTGAAGCGCTGTGAATACTTGCCGGATGCACATTATATTTTAAACAATATACATTAACTTATTTAATTGTCAAAATAGTTTTACAGTATCTTTGTTTTTAACAACAGACCCAAGAGAGGGATGAGGACCAACGCATTCTCAACGTGGTGGGGGAAGCTCTCCGTCTCCTAGGCAATGCCCTGGTTGCCCTGAGTGACTTGCGCTGTAACCTGTTGAGTTCCCCTCCACGACATCTGCACGTTATTCGTCCCATGTCGCACTACACCTCCTCTGTTCTAACCTCAGGTGGCGTTCATCACGTCCCCATGCAGGTGAGGATGTGATCTCTTTGACCCCATTTACACCTGTTATTAAGATGTGTTTGGCATCTTGAAATCATGATCCAAACCCAAGTGTCAGAGATAAATACAAGTGTTAATGGGGTGCAAAATGTTTTGTTATAGGATAAAAAAAAAAACACATATAAAGGAAGTCAAAAATGCATGCGACCACATCGTATTTGAGGTGTAAATACTAATCTGTCCTGATGCTTCCCGGACAGCAGTAAAGCACCTACCAATCAGCCACTGTGCTAAAATGGTTATGAGTGGCTTTAAAAGGATACAAACATCAGATCTGAAAATTTGAAGATCTTCTCAGAACTTTCTTAGATTGTCTGGTATCAACATGCAGGGACACAGATGAGAAGCACACAAATCTGAAGCTCAGTTAGTACAGATACTTCACTAAAATTACGAATTCTGCTCTAAATGTCGTATTTGTGCTTGATTTAATTTTTACTTTTTTCCCCTCATCCTTTCTTTTGTCCCCTTGAAATACGAACACAAGTGGTCACATGAGATGCATTTATGGGACCTTAATACAAGGTGTAAATGGGGTCAGAGACTTTACGAAACGTGCGGTGCATGACTCTGAAAGTGAAAGTTTCATGTTTTTTTCCTCACATTTTATTTAGAATGATTTATAGAGGAGTGTGGAGGTGTTTTCAGTAGAAGTGATTTTCCAAAGTCTCAGGAAATGGTGTTTATAATGATAATTGGGTTTAAAAGCTTTTGATTTGTTTGATCAGTAGATACAACAAATAAAACAATTCATTTTAAACATTAAATTACAATTAATTCATATTTAATTTTACTTTTTTACTAATTTTATGTCAGTTTTGTTGAATCCTTTTTCTAGACTCAGAGGTTGTATATTTGCATTTCTCTAATGGCAACAGTTTAAAGTGGTTTCTAGGTACCACGGGTGAGGTCAATCTTTTTTTCTTTTTTTTTTAATTATTTTTCTATCTTGCCTTGAGTGAATGTACAGTAATTTTTTATGTGCTTTACTTTTTTTATGTGTTAGATTACTTGACTAGAAAATTACTGAATGGTGCCCATTTCAACATTTATCTTGTTTTAGGTGAATCTTGGAACAACTATGAACATGTCAGCCAATGGCAGACCAGCAGCTGAGGGTCAACCTCAGTCTACTGGCCAATCAGATCAGCAAGGGCAAGGACAGATGCCTTCCAGTCAGCCTGCTTCAGCCAGTCAGCAGGGTGGACAGCCAGGGCCCAGAGTAATCCGGATCAGTCATCAAACCATGGAGCCTGTGGTAATGATGCAGATGAACATTGATGGTAGGTTTAATTTGTGTGTATTGAATGTTTAGTGCATTGTTTAATGGAAATTTATAGTGTTTAAATGTTTCAGACTCAGGAAACACTGCTCAGACAAATGGACAACCGAATGCTGCTGGCACTGGACAGCCTGGTAAATCCACAGATCATTTAATCTTAAAGGGATAGTTAACCCAAAAATAAAATTGTTGTCATTTACTCACCTTTATGATTTGCCAAACCCTGTGTGACTTTCCTCCGGGAAAAACACATTGAGATATTAGGCAGAATGTTAGTGAATAAGAGTGGCACATTTTTTTTAAAATAAAAAATGGTAACAATCTGAGCATATGTGTGTGTAAATGCATGCGTGTTTACGTGTTGCAGGTGCCCCCCCTACTGTCCAGATTCCTGGTTTACCTCCAGAATTCATGCAAGCCATTGTGCACCAAGCCACTCAGCAAGCCATGGCCATGGCAAATGCTGCCTCTACTGGCCAGCAGGCGCAACATACCACCACACCTGCAGCAAATGCTGGTTCTGGCTCTGCACCTCCCCCTATGCCCCCATATCCCCCACAGGCTAGAGTGGTTTTCACCAGACCCTCATTTACACACAGGATGGCAAGTCCCACTTTTGCCACAAGAGGGGCCACTATCAACCTCAGAGCAGCTGTTCCACCGATGATGGGCCAGCAACCAGGACAGGTGACTGTAATTCTTATGGTATATCTAGAATTCAGAAGTGTAAATTCCAAACAGGTTAGGAAATTTGATGAGCTGTTTTGGACCAATATTTTTTAATGCATTTCACTGCATCAGAAAACTTTCCAATTAGTAATTTGTAATGATAAATAATTGAAATGAACATGCACACTGAGAAGTGAAATATTGTAAGTCTAGAGATTAAAGTTGTAAAAATATATGTTCATGATATTGACAAGAATTAAGTGTCTTATTTTAGAAAGAGAATTCAAACACCTGCCCTTAACAATTTTCTACACTTTTGCAACCCCTTGCATGTTCATTATTATACATTGCATTTTAAATCAATGTTGTTTATATAAAAGGAAAATAAAAAAACATTCAAATTGGTTTCTATATAAGCTCGAAGTTAAAGCAAATGTTTTTTAATATTTGTAGTTTTTTTTCTTTTCAATCTATTTTAATAGTCCAAATTTGAGTTTCTGTGAATGCATATTTTTCATTTACTTTTTTCCTTTTTTTATGATTTTGGCTGTGTGTATAATATTCTCAGTTCTGTTTAATAATTTATAATATTTACATCTATTTAGTATAATTCTGCTGATTATCTTCTAGAAGCAATGAAGAAAACATGAAGTGTGGAATCCGTATTCAGTCTAAAACATTATTTAATATTTATTTCTTGTTTATGAAACTGTTAAGCAAGTCATGCTGTGATACAGAGCAGAGCTATAATTGTGTGGCCCGTGTATACATCTGAATCACAGCTGTGCTAATGTTCAGTACAGCAACAGGATTGCGAGTGTGATATTCTATAAACAAAATAATAATTCTTAATTTAGGTGATAGTTCCTCATATTCTTGCTCAAGCTATATCGCTTAATTCTAAGTCTGGCAAAGATTCAGCAATTGTGCACCATGTGTTAATTTGTACCATGCTTTTATAAGGATTTTTGTGTTTCCCCTCAGCCTGGGCACATCCCTCCGGCTGCTCTCAATCAGATGATCAGTGGTCTGGTCGGACAGCTTCTGACAGGGGCAGCTGGACAGATGGGTACATTTTGCATAATAACACAAGAACTGTTCATTTCTGTCAAACTGATAACATGTCATGTGCTCTGAGTATTGATTGAAAACTGATGGCGACACTCTCTTTGGGATGGAATGCTTGAAGGGCACATTTTTTTCTAAACTAAAGCCATTTTCTGAATGCAAAGGAAAGTGTTAGCAAATCCATTCAAGTATGGTTTGATCTGTCTCCCTCTTTTATCCTCAGCCGGTCAAACTTCCACATCTTCCCAGCATACATTCACCTTCTCCACATCCTCCTCCACAAGCACTCCATCCACCACCACCAGTAGCTCTGGACCCACACAGTCTAATAGTACCAGTACTCCCCAGTCTGGAACTGCACCTCCACCCCCTCAGGAAACTCCTTTAGGGGGAAACCTGGAGCAATTGTTGGGGTCTCTTCTAGGCGGAGCTGTTGCTGCAGGCGGCCAGGGCCCTTCTGTAACAGTCACCATGCCTGGGGTCCCAACCTTCATCCAGGGAGTCACAGATTTCATGCAGGCAAACTGATTTCCTCTTTATAGACCTAATCAGAGAAGTCTTTTGTTTCAGCTTTTATTGCTTGATTTGTCTCTTTTTGCCTGCCATTTTCTCATTGTTCTTTGTAATGCATGCTGGTATATATAAGATATGCATGATATGATATGCATCTCTGTCATCAGGCTTCCCAAACACTTTTCTCTCAGCCTCCCACTGGACAGCCTCCTGCCTCCACCCCCACTGCACCTGGGGCCACCCCAAATGCAGCATCTGCTCCTGGTGCTGCTGCAGCCAGTGAGGGCCTGAACCCTGAGCTCTTCACTGGGATAGTGCAGGGCGTCCTTTCCACCATGATGGGCTCTCTAGGTACCCCTCAAAATGAAACTGAGAGCATCGCTCAGTTCATCCAGAGGCTCTCCCAGACTAGTAACATCTTCACTCCTGGCACTGGTGACGCTATGGGTGAGCTTCATTTTCTTTTCTTCTTGTTACTACTTTGTGGGGCTTGCTAAGACAAGCTGCATTTTCAAAGCTGCATACTTCTCCAATCTCTAACCTCCAAATGGATGGCGTACCATAAATGTAAAATCCTGACATTATTTATTCGTAAAATAATGTTGTTCCAACTCGTATGAATATCTTTCTTCCATGGAACACAACAGGAAATATTAGGTGGGATGTTTAGGCCCTGATATACATCCAGAGAAGTACTTATTTGTTGTTCGTTCAGGGTTCTGAAGTTCTAAACAGCCATTTACAATGGTATGCTGTTTGTGAACATTCAGACACCAGTCACACTGCTGTGGGAGGCATTTAGAGGAGCATTTAAATATGAGGACACTACATGTAAAATATAAACTAATGTGACATTTAAATGTGTTATCAATGATTTTATGGCTCATTCTTTGAGTGGAATTCACATGAGGTCAGTAAAAGAAGCTGTTTTAACCACTCGATGATTTTAAAGCGGTGATTCTCAAACCGGTCCTGGAGGCCCCCAGTACTGCACATTTTGCATGTCGCCCTTTTCTTACACACCCTATTTAACCCTCTGGGGTCGGTGGATGCACCGGCGCATCCTGCTGGATTTTTTTCATCATTACAGCAGAAACAACATAAAATTCTCTGTCATTTTGGGGCATACAGATAAGTGTAAGATATCATTAGAGACTATAAAGGGTCTACTTTTATTTGTGTACACTCATAATAACAACAAAACCATGTGCTTTTGTAAAATAAAGAAAATAAAAAGGGCGAGCTGTCAGCAGTCTCTGGGTTCGCGAGCATATATCTGAAATGCGTCACAAAAATGAACTGAAACTCTGCGAATACTTATCACACAAACATGAAACATATGTCTAAAGAAAGCTTAAAATGTCTACTTTTAAATAAACAATTCAAATTGAAAACAAATATTCTCCTGCAATGTAATTTGTATGAAACAAAGCAATGTTGAATTTTTCCTGGCTCAGCTAATTATCCATAATATGATTGCACCCACAAGCAGAGGGCGCTATTCATACAGTAATGTGATATCAATGCAAATGGTAAATGCCCCTGACTGTGCCTTAAAATCAAAGTTCATTCACTTTTGCGCATTTGGAATATCGCACGATAAACAAGTGAGAAAACTCCTGGATGGTGACGAAGAGTTAAAATTTTCCTCAGAAGAAGAGCGGGACTCCGATGAACGTTTGTATTTTGAAGAGAGACTTGATCCAGACGAGGATACAATTTCGGACAAGTAAGTCATTTAGTTTTAATTGGTTGACATGCTATTTTATATAAACATGTACATATTTTACTAGTGGGACTGTTTCCAGATTTGCCACCCAGGATTCAGAGTATTGAAATTTGAAATATGTCCTAATAAGCAGGTTTTCGTTACATTTTAAATGCTGTTTTGGCTAAAGGAGGCATTTAAATTGTATGCTGTTTGATATAAATATGATATGAAAATAATATGAATGTTTAGATTAGATTTTATAGTTTATGATTCCTCATTATCATCAACAAAGCTTGTGCTTGCAAATATGTGTTCAGGTTAAATTAGTAAAATGCACTTTAAATATGCCCATATTAGAAAATACTATAAGTAGCATATTATGTGACACTGAAGACTGCAGTAATGATGCTGAAAATTCAGCTTTGATCACAAATTGCAGTTTACAATATATTCAAATAGAAAACAGTTCTTTTTTAATTGTAAAAATAGTTCACAATCACTGTTTTTACTGTATTTTTGATCAAATAAATGCAGTCTTGGTGAGCAGAAGTCCTTCTTTTAAACGGTAGTGTAGGTCTAAAATTATGTAAAGAAAATGTATAGTCAGATTACTTTTAACTTGATTTTGATCATTAAGTCTCCTCACATTCATTCTCTTTCTGTCACATTCCTCATTGATAGGCCCAAGGGAGGAGTCTTTGTCTCCTCAGGTGTGAATTACAATCAATATTCATGATAGTTCACGCCTCCTTGCATATGACATTTCTAACACTAAAAGTGTCTTACAAAAGTTCAATTACTATATTGTCATCAGGATGGTTTTCACATAATTTTGTAGCAAAAAATCTAGACTACAAGATCCAGGTCTCAAAAGGCTTGTGTACAAATGATTAGTATGTGTTATATGGCCTTATTTCAATTACTTAAAAATTTTTTTTTTTTTTTTCAAAAATACAAACATGTACACACATGTTGCTCGCATATTATTGTGCCCAGTTTGTGCTGAATACATGTTATCAGACTTTAGCCATTAATGTGTTTTAAGCAACTGAAAAAAGCACAAATGTCAAGGCATGTCAGAACTTCTCCAGGGCCCAAAACCAAAAACATTTAACTTTAATACAGTTAACAGAAGTCCCTTTCTCTAAACTTCTGACCCACTGGAATTGTGATGTAGTCAATAAAAAGGTAAACTATCTGTCTGTAAACAGAAAAATTACTCATGTCATGCATAGATGTCCTAAACGACTTGCCAAATCTATAGTTTGCTAATATTACATTTGTGGAGTGGTTAAAAATGTTGTTTAAATGGCTTCAACCTAAGTGTATGTAAACTTATGACGTCAACTGTATATTCAGTAGATAATGTTACATTTGTCTTGTTTACATTCTGAATTCATGACGCTAATGCGCTAACATGCTATACGCAGCCAAACTATGTGCCGATTAAACTCTGTTATTGTCATTTATGATGACACTGATACTACTGCAACAATGGGTTCATAAAATAGTGTTAATGTTCAGATTGAAGACAATGATGGAGGCATATCTTACTTTGGGAAGATGTTTGAATGCCTTTTGCAGCAGATGGTACATTAGTGAATGGGCACTTTAGACTATTTGAGTAGATTTGATTCCTTTTGTAGACTAATTAAACAAACAAAAACTAAAAATCGCATAAAAACATAAACCTAGCAGTAGGTGGAGCTTCAGGTCACACCTACTGATGAGCAAGAAGGTGTTTAGCAGCCGGTTAGAAGTTTTCCTAAAAGTTTGCCCAGTTTAGCTGTTATGAACCACCGAAACGAACGCAAAACACCTTATTTTTGGCTAGATTTAGTTTTAAATGACGTCATACCTGGTCGTACATCTATTTTGTATGAAGTATATCTGGGCCCTTATGGACTGAGAAATTATACCTAACATCTCCTTTTCCTTCCATGGAAGGAAGAATATAATATGGGTTTGGAACAACATGCGAGTGAGTAAATGCAGCCTTGTTAATTAAGCCTTGACAGTTTTCATCTTTGGTTGAACTGACCCTTTAAGTATTGAGCTTTGCTGTGAAACTTATCCTTCACTTACATGTGGTTATGTGTGTTTAGGTTTCTTTGGTGATCTTCTGGCTCTGGTGTGTCAGAACTTCTCCATGGTGGATATGGTGTTGTTGCTCCATGGGCAGCACCAGCCCCTTGGTCGTATCCAGCCCCAGCTTGCCCAGTTCTTTACTGAGCACTTCCTGCAAGGCCGTGAACCCACAGAGGTTAATATCACTGTAAGTCATACTTTAGCAGTATCAAGGTGCACTTGTTGGTAGATGTATATCCCAATAAATGTTTGCAGGGTTTGATGGTTTTGCTTTCACTAAAAGGAAATGCAGTTGTCTGTTTGAAAATGCTTTGTTCAAAATATAGCCATATTTTGTTTTACCTTGTCTATTAGCACGCAACTAATATCACTCACACATATCTCTCTATATAAAATGTTATCTCTGTGACAGCATTCAGACAGTGTACACAAAGTTTTTAACCATAATGTTTGCATGCACAATTGTGTGTTGTCTCTCTAGGTCAGCACAGAATCCATACATCATTTGTGCCCTAACCACAGACCCTGAGCCAAATTAATAGGCTGCTTCCCTGCACACCTTGTTTTTGCTTTTGTCTATTTCTCTTTCTATTACTTGTTTTATGTCTTCTGGTTTCTCTTTCTGTTTGAATAGACAGCAGCCAATGATTTAATCGCTGAACTTGTGGAATACATCACAGAAAGTTTTGTAAGAACCCCCTGATCCATTCCAAGATTAAAATGATTTCAGCTCAGCACACAGTGTGGAATGACGTATGTGACTTATGTTCATCTCATCTAGTCAAGTGTCACAGTCCGTGATGGAGTGGATATTACCCAGACAAACCGGTCTTTTCTCAAACAGCAACTAACTGGCATCGCCACCCACATACTGCATTGCAGCGGTATGTCTAGACAATAGGCATCGTGAGATAAGATCAGTCTCCATGAAAATTCAGAAACGCAACACATAAAAAACATTTTAAATATCCACATACAGTTTTGTATTTCCTTATCTGTCTTATGTCTCAAGCCACTGTTGTAACTTTTTTGTGTAGAATACAGGGGGAAAAAAACTATATTTTAGTTGCTCTTTATTTAGTATTAAGGAATAATTAATCAAAAAATTCTTCATGTTTCAAACCCAGACCTGTGTGAATTTTGTCTGTGGAACACTAAAGAACTGAAAGCCTCAGTCACTATTCACTTTCATTTAATGGAAAAAAATGCAATTAAAGTGAATGGAGACTGAGGATAATGTTTTTCCTCACATCTAGTGTTTGTATTCCATGGAAGAAAGTAAGTTATACTGGAGTATATTTTGTTTTTTTTAAAGATGAACATTATTATCTAATATTTTTTGTTTGCATTTCATCAGATCAAACATTTGGACCTCGGCTCCTACAGCTGTGTAACCGAGCTCTCTTTGAGTGCCTGGCCCTCAACCTCTACTGTCTAAATGGAGAACAAAGTGCCCTTACTGCCGTCATCAACCACCGCATTGTTAGTACCCAAAACTGATGATTTCTGATTCCCCCTTTCCTCTTTTTTACTATGAAGCCTATGGTGAGGTCTCTGTAAATAAAGCATTTCCACGTTGGCGGAGGTTTGCATTTATAAAGCAAATTTGGTAATCAAGGTTTTAAGAAAGGCTTTAGATATATATGGAGGTGTTTTTACTGTGTCTATACCTGAATCTGTAATTTCTCTTCTCCCCAGAGAACAATGTCAGCAGAAGTTAATCCCAGTCTGGTGAACTGGTTAACCAGTATGATGACCATGAGGTTGCATGTTATACTGGAGCATATCCCGGTCACAGAGGAACAGATTACGCATTATGTCATCCACACACAGGTTCGATTTTACTCACTCATACAGTACATTTACCGATAAGATACTGTCTTTAGAACAGTTTTGATCATTGTTTAGTATGTAATACATGTTTGCATAGGTGAGGGTAAGTTTGCATAGTCAATGTAGTTTTGTAAACATGATACAAACTGTGTGTAGAAAATGCTTGAAAATTGTTCATTATTTAAATATTTTGATGTAGGTTTCAATCCTTCCTGCAACAGAGTTCCTCTGTCTGCAACACTATAAAAGTGACAGCCTGTAAATAAATATGTACAAAAACTATTATATTATTATTATTTTTAAGTAAAAAAAATTCTAAGTGAACATGAAATCAGAATTGACACTATTTACTTATTGTTTACAATTGTTTCAGAAATTCATGTTATTCCAAAGAAAAAAACAAATTGTCCTTAATCTTTCAATAAAATGCAATAACTTGCTCCACCTCTGAAACTGCTTTGCTTAGGTGAACTAAATCACTTAGGCTGTGTGGCCTATTACTTTAGGATACTGTTTTTGTCACAAAGCCAAAACATAGTAACTACTGTATTTCAACTCTGAAACTAAGAAAGAATGGCTTTAATTGTCTAGCCAAATGTGGATTTTAAAATACGCTCATTTTGTTTTCTCTGAATCTGAGAATAGTTGAGTCAAACCCGTCTGTCACAGAACAGATCAAAGTCTTAAGAGACACAATTTGAGTTATACATCTGTTGTGGCTGAATGTGGAGTGACTGCTTTTTGCCTTTGCAGTGCAGTGTTGATGGTAATGCACACTTTCTAAAATACATCAGATTACTGAAACAAAATGGTTGTGATCACTGTTTCACGTTGACTTTAAAAAAAATAAATGCAATATCTCTCTGTCTTAAAGAGTCAAGAATCAGCAGAGAGGCGCACACAGGAACCTGAGCCTCAAAACGTGGAGGTTAGTTAATATGGAAAGTAGGTTTGAAGGGAATGGTTGTTAAGGTTAATGTATATTACATCATATCTATATCCTCTCCCATACATGGTTCAGATGGGGGACAGTCATTCTCCCACACCTGCTACTACAGCAGAGGAAGCTCTGGCCTCCTCCCATGAATCAGGAGCTGTGGGAGGTTCAGCTGGAGAAGGTGAGGGAGCTGTCGGAGGAGAGGAAACAGGGAGGGATGCTGAAGCTTGGGCCGCTGCATTGCCTCCTGTGAGTTTTCTTTCTCTATTTTCTGTGTTTAACCATTATTTGTTTTCCATGTTGGTGAATTTCACAAAAAACATGTCTGGGTCATATTTCACCCCAAAATCAAAAAGAGCTAATTATTAATTTTATTTTGTTATTTTTTCCCCCTAAAAATTGTCTTTACCATACTGTTATACAATGATGTGTTAAAATCAGCACAAATTAAAGACCGTAACAAATTCTACCATAATGTTAGAAAGCTTTATAATAATAATAAAATTGTAATGTGTATGTATGTATGTATGTATGTATGTATGTATATATTTAAAAACTTAATGTCATACAAAGTCCAGTAAACATTAAAAAAAAAAAAAAAAAAAAGCTAAATCAATATTCGGTGTAACAACCTTTGGCACCAATTCTCCTAGGTACACCTGGACACAGTTTTTCTTGGTTGTTGGCAGATAG
This sequence comes from Moxostoma hubbsi, assembly GCA_032164185.1. Taxonomy (NCBI): domain Eukaryota; kingdom Metazoa; phylum Chordata; class Actinopteri; order Cypriniformes; family Catostomidae; genus Moxostoma; species Moxostoma hubbsi. Next base: position 31,814,862 of record JAVLUX010000029.1, on the reverse strand, counting down.
GATGTTCCAAGCTTCTTGGAGAATTCACCACAGTTCTTCTATCTATTTAGGCTGTCTCAATTGCTTCTGTCTCTTTATGTAATCTCAGATTGCCACGATGTTCAGTGGGGGGCTTTGTGGGGACCATGACATCTATTGTAGGGCTTCCTGTTCTTCTAGCTCAGCAAAAAAGAAACGGCCCTTTTTCAGGACACTGTATTTTAAAGATAATTTTGTTGTAAAGGGTTTAAACAATGTTTTCCATGCTTGTTCAATGAGCTATAAACAATTAATGAACCTGCACCTGTGGAACCGTCGTTAAGAAACTAACAGCTTTCAGACGGTAGGCAATTAAGGTCACAGTTATAAAAACTTAGGACACTAAATAGACCTTTCTACTGACTCTGAAAAACACAAAAAGAAATATGCCCAGGGTCCCTGCTCATCTGTCAACGTGCCTTAGGCATGCTGTATGTAGGCATGAGGACTGCAGATGTGGCCAGGTCAATAAATTGCAGCGTCCGTACTATGAGATGCCTAAGACAGCACTACAGGGAGACAGGAAAGACAGCTGATCATCCTCGCAGTGGCAGACCATGTTTATCGATACCTGCTCACGATCTGTACATCTGAATATCACACCTGCGGGACAGGTACAGGATGGCAACAACAACTGCCCGAGTTACACCAGGAACGCACAATAACTCCATCAGTGCTCAGACTGTCTGCAATAAGCTGAGACATGCTGGACTGAGGGCTTGTAGGCCTGTTGTAATGCAGGTCATTACCAGACATCACCGGCAACAACGTCGACCTATGGGCACAAACCCACCTTCACTGGACCAGACAGATACTGACTGTTACTTTTTATATTGCCTGCCCCCACTTTGTTCAGGGACACATTATTCCATTTCTGTTCCTCTGTGAAACTTGTCTTATCTTGTCTATGTTCATACAAATATTTACACATGTTAAGTTTGCTGAAAATAAAAGCAGTTGGAAGTGAGAGGATGTTTATTTTTTTGCTGAGTGTGTGTATGTGTGTGTATATATATATATATATATATATATATATATATATATATATATATATATATATATATATATATATATATATATATATATATATATATATATATATTAGTAATATCACACGAGCAAGAGTGCTATATGTGATGTGTCCAAACCTCCGTTAGTAATTCAAAAAGTTCACTTCAGAAATAGTATCACGGCTTGTGCTGTTTCTAACAAGTTATTGGATAAACAAGGATGGATTTTTGTGTGTTAGAGAGAGAAACAGAGCGTGTGTGATCACCTCTTGCTATTCACAAGCAGTTATGCTGTCAGTGTTCCGAAGGTAAGATTTCTACGTGGAATATAGACATCCAAACGGGGGTATTTCTCCATATTTCGTGGTAGCCACAAGAGTCGATCACTATAGAAACAGCTATGTCCTCCGCCATTTTTAAACTGTGTGTATCCAGTGTGGAAACTTGGTAAGCGCCTTGAGTTCTGTAATCAAACAGTCCTTTGTGTCTCAGCTGCAATGAGCCTTAATCCTGAAATTGTTCATTTAAAGCCATTTAAAACAATGTCCTAGCATTAAGTAATGTAGCGGTAATACGAGTGATCACAGAGCGCTGTTCTATGTAAACAATGCCTTCGGATTCACTTTACATCACCAACTGGCTCATATTACAGACAAAAATGATCTTTTGCCACCACCTGCTGGCTAACATATATGTAATTTAAAAAATAAACACTGTAACTCCTAACAGATCTGCACTACTATTACACCTTAGTTTAGAATGGCACGAACACAAGCGGAGTAATACGCGCACACACACACAGTGAAGCGTCCGAGTACTGATACTGTCAGACCATCAGTGCTCATGGAACATCTCGTCCAATCAGATTTGATTCTAAACTAAGGCGTAAGGGCAGTGCAGATCTGTTAGGTGAATCTGTTAGTCATTGTTTACATAGAACAGCGCTCTGTGAGTTTCCACATTGGATACATACTGTTTAAAATGGTGGAGGACATAGTTGTTTCTATAGTGAATGACATTTGCGCACCGGCTACCCCGAAATCGAGAGGAATACCCCACTTGGATGTCTATATTCCACTGAGAAATCTGACCTTCAGAAAGCTGTAAGCATCTCTGATTGGGTGTGGCAACAGGTGATCTTTCTCTCTTTGTGTCTGTCTGTCTGTGTGAGACAGAGAGAGACCAACAAACACACATCCATCTGTCTATCCTTGTTTATCCAATGACTTGTTAGAAACAGCACAAGCTGTGATACTATTTCTGAAGTGAACCTTTTGAATTACTAATGGACATTTGAATGCATCATTTGTTTTGAACCAACAACGGCAGATTCTGGTCACGTAATAAAGTAGTTCCATACACAAATGCGTTTTTATGACCGTACTCGGTTGTTCCAAATTTTTTTAAATGTACTTGTTCATTGAACTGTTGTGTGTGTATGTATGTGTATATATATTTCCTTTACATTAATGAGAATTTATTTTAATTTTTTTGCATTAGAGTATTGAGAAATTTGCTTAACTGTCACATCATGTTGCAAAAAAAAAAAAAAAGATAAAAATAGTGTTAATTTTCTTTATGCGCTATATAATTTATTTTTCTTTATTTCTTTTGATTTTCTGGTGAATTAGGACCCGTATATGTTCTTGACGTGAAATTCACCTGCTTATGCAATTACTCAAAATGTTAATTGGAAAGTATGGCACAACATTCAGTTAAGTGTTGGAAAAAAAAAAAGACGACTTACTCTTAAACCTGTTATTGTTATTCTTTAGCCTACAGCTTATTCAAAAATAAATGCAAGTTTCCATGAGCTGGTCCCTCATATGCCAGGAATCTGACATTATCTATGTATATTCATCCAGATCATGGAACCTATAAGATTGAATGTTGTTTTGAGCGTAGACTTGATGAGCTATCTGTGCTTTTTATTGTTTGTAGGAGTGGGTTCCCATTATAAGACAAGATCAGATCAGTCAGAGGAAAATGAAGGCCCAACCTCCTCTCTCTGATGCATATCTGCACGGGATGCCAGCCAAGCGCAGGAAGGTAAACATTAAATTATCTATGTCTTCAGAACACTTTAAAAGTAGCAAAGATACTAGGCAAAAGAAGACTCAGGGGTGCAGGCCTTATGGGAAGAATTGTTAAGAAAAAGCCACTTTTGAAACCGAAAAAGAAAAGGCAGGCAACAGATAATTGGAAAAGAGTGTTTTGGATTTTAAACACCATTGAGCTTTTGTGGGATCAGCTAGACTGTAAGGTGCGTGAGAAGTGCCTGACAAGACAGCCACATCTATGGCAAGTGCTACAGGAAGTGTGGGGTGAAATGTCACCGGAGTATCTGGACAAACTGACAGCTCGAATGCCAAGGATCTGCAAAGCTGTCATTGCTGCACGTGGAGGATTTTTTTATGTGAACTCTTTGAAGTAGTTTACATTTTTTTTCAAATTGTAATAGTTATTTTTCACGTTATTAATGTCCTGAAAACACATTGTGATCAGTTGAATGCCAATTTGGTGAATGAAAGTACCAATTTCTTTCCATAAGAGCAAAATCTGTACATTATTATACATATACATTATATATTTAACTAAAGGTTGTCTTCTATTTGAAAAGAGAAAATCTACATTTAACCATTAACAAGGCTGTTAGCACAGTTTGTAACTAACAGTCTTATGTTCATCGACCAAGCAGCTAACAACCAATGCCGATAATCTCAAAATAGAACAATTGTACAGTTATGATTTCCAGGCCTGGAATTAATACATTCATAAAAAGTAATGGAATAAATTTTTCTAGTTCTGCTTTGCTCTGAAATATATAACCAAACAGAGATTGTTCTTTACTAATCTTTACTTTTTTCTCTGTTCAGTCATTGACCTGCTTGCCAGATTTGTATACCCTTGCTCTTGCTTACAAAGCACAATGGCATTTTATCGTGTGTGTCTCACAGATGGTGAAGAGTGACGGGCCCAAACTGTCACTCTCAGAGGCAGTGAGCCAAGCCGTGAGGTCTGCAGGTGTAACACCCATCACAGCCCCAAATGCCCTGCAAGGAGAATTGGAAAGACCAGAGGTTCAGAATGCATACAGTGAACAGGTACTGTGTAATGAAACTAAATGGTAAAAAGTCAGTATTTGTTTTATGCATTTATTATATATTTAAGCATCTTGATGAATATGATCATTTGACTGTATTAAGGGCAATTGTATGGAGACTAAAATAAACCATGCATGATTTATTATGCGTATAAGCAAAAAAAAATACAAAATTAAAAACACTCTGAATTTGTGTTCAAAATGTATGAAAAAATTGTGCTTGTGCTGTCTTTTCTATAATAAAAATTTTACTTGGTTTGATATTGTTTTATAATCCAATGACATTTGTAAATTTAAGTGTAGCTTATGTGTCCCAATGCTGCGTGTACATATACAAGAAAAGTGTTGTGCATGTCTGTGTCTGAGCTATCAAAAATTGTAACAGCAGTATAATAATAGCAATATAACAACATTCAACAAAACTGATCGACAATCTCTGCTTTTCTCTCAGCTGAAAAATGACATCAAGAAACGAGTAAAGGACGACCCTGACTACAATTCTAGACGGTTTCCAAACACACATCAAGTCTTTGCTCCAGATTCATAACTTTCCTACCGGCCATCTTACATGTTTCCACCTCAGCCCTATCCCTTGCGTGGGACTCGTTTTATTTCTTGGAATTTACACACATCAAGATGACTTCTCTCCCCCAGGAAACCTTTCTATAAATATGTTTTTATTAAAGGGTTCTGATAGTTGATCCACATCTTTGTGTTGTTCAGTAGATTTATTTGTTCTGTGTGTGGATCATGTGTGACTGGATGTGGTGCTCTCATGCACACTAAACATCTGATCAGAGGGACATGGCTGTTGCCAGCATGCTCTACCATAAATATTATCTGTTTTAATGAGTCAGTCCAGTCTGATACAGTATTGTAACTGAATCTAAAGAAATGTCAGGTAAGAATGAAATGGACTGAACTAATAATGTTGAAAGCTATGAAGAATGATGCTGTTATTTAAAGTTCTATTGATTTATAACATTTTGCCTTGCCTTTCACCTCTACCATAGCTCTGATAAGCCTTTTTTGCAATGTAATGTGGTATCATGAATGTAAAAAAAAAAAATGCCTGTGATTAAACAACTTTGCACAAGTTTCAGTGCATAATGTGTTTTGTTTTTTGTGAGGAAAATCAAATGCATGTTGCTTGATATTTTACAGTCACCCAAAAATGAAAATTGTCTTAATTTGCTCAACATTGTTGTTTACATTATTAAGCACATTAAGTTGAAACCTGTGTGACTTTCTTATGTGGAACACGAAAGATGTTTTGATGAATATTACGATTCGTCTTTTCAAGAACATGGCATTAATTAATACATTTTACATATATTAATACATTTCTGTGGTTGGGATCAAATGTAAAAAAGGATCATAAGGATTGTTTTTTTTTTTTTTTACAGGGCAAGACTTAAGGTATGTGGAAGGAATGGACCATCAATTAAGCCTCATAATTGTCCCTGGGGTTGCACCTTGTTATTTGAATTATTTTTAAATGAATGAAAACTAATTATACAGTGAGGCTTTCCTTTTGTTTAAAAAAAAAGAAGAAAAGTTTGATTTGCAATTTACAAAGATGGAATGCCTGTATAGATATGTGTGCTTTTGCATAACAGAAAAGTCTCAGATTTAACCCACTATCTGGAGAAATGTGTGTATAAATGAAGTTGAGAATAATAATACACTAACTATTGATTTCAGTCATGAAATGTGATGTACACTGTGATCATAATCTATAGCAAGAAAACGCTGATTTCAATATGATAAAAACTTCAATTATAAGAGTTCAAGTAGACCACTTAGAAAGTCTCCTGAAAACTTTCTCCTAATTTGTGATCAAGACCTTCAAAAAAAAAAGCAATTTCTTGAAATGCACATGAGCACTTTATTAGGAACACCTGCACAACTAATTCATGCAATTATCTAATCAGACAATCATGTGGCAGCAGTGCAGAAAGTCAAGCAGATAGGGGTCAGGAGCTTCAGTTAATATTTACATAAACCATCAGAATGGGGAAAAATATGATCCAAGTGATTTTGACCATGGCATGATTGTTGGTGCCAGATGGGCTGGTTTGAGTATTTCTGTAACTGCTGATCTCCTGGAATTTTCATGAACAACAGTCCTTAGAGTTTACTCAGAATTGTGCCAAAATCAGATAAAAATCAAGTGAGCAGAAGTTCTACAGACAGAAATGCCTAATTGATGAGAGAGTTCAATGGAGAATGGCCAGACTGCTTCGAGCTGACAGAAAGGCTATGGTAACTCGATAACCATTTGAGTATTGTTGCTGACCATGTTCATCCATTAATGGCCAAAATGACCCATCTTCTAATGGCTACTTCCAGCACAATAATGCACTGTCACAAAGCAAAAGGCATCTCAAACTTGTTTCATGAACATGACTATGTTCACCCAGTCACTGGTTTTGGATCCATTAGGACATATTTGGAATGTGGTGGAAAGGGAGGTTTGCATCTTGAATGTACAGCTGACAAATCTGCAGAAACTGCATGAAGCAGTGGACCAGAATCTCAAAGAAAACTTTCCAACATCCTGTGGAATCCATCACGAAAAATGAAGGCTGTTTAGAGAGCAAAGGGAGGCCCTACCCAGTAGTAATGTAGTGTTTCTAATAAAGTGCTAAGTGAGTGTATATGGTGGGTGGAAGCAGTCAAGTGAAACATTTGCTTGAATAACAAATGCATACAGATACAATCTACACAATTCAGTACATTGTACCAGACACTGAATGCAAACAGCAGAATAGGTCATGTTTTTTATATTATCATGTCAATATTGACCCTTTCATGGACTTCTATCAACAGCCGAAAGTTTAAAGGTAGCTTGCTTTATTCTCAGAAACTCAGATCTACCAACCCCATTTGACAATTTACATTTCACATCCTGTAAAATGTATATTCTGTTCTAAGTATACATGCTGTCATGTGCTTTTTCTATAAATTGTCTTATCTAAATATACAGTACCAGGACAGTACTGTTGGGAGAACTGAGTTTTGTCCCTCATGCACGTACATGGCTAAACTGGAGCTTGTCCACTCCTGACTTAAAGCGGAATCACAAAAAGCTTTATCAGTAAAAGATCGTTTAATTTTTTAATACCCTGCATTGCCAAAAGTATGTGCATACTTCTATTTAACAGGTCTAATTTCACAGACAACAATGCTGCATCAAAAAACATTTAAAAGAGTTTTGTTCTTCCAAATTTAAGGCAACAGGACTATTCTGTTCATGCATTATATAAGTCAATAATTAAATTATTGGCTGAGTCTGGTGTGGAAGAACTTGACTGGCCTGAACTCCACTGAAAATCTTTGTGATGAATTGGTACAGAACTGCAAGCCAGGCCTCAGGGTTGGGAGGGTTACTTTTGAAATGTATTCCACTAACACTTTACATACATTTAAGGTTCCATTTGTTAACCACATTAGTTAACGTGAACAAACACTTTAACATAATTGATTAATATTAGTTCATGTTAATTTCAATATTACATTTCTAAAAATAAAAGTTGTCAGCGAGGTCAAGGTGGCCGGGGATTTAAAAGGGTAGTTAGCTGATTTCATCCTCACATGGAAAGAAAACACTCTGCAGATTGCTGTATATATACTGTATTTCCTCCATGTGAGTTCTCCCATTTCTGGGAAGGCCACATTGTTATAAAACGTTAGGCCAATTCAATACATGGACCTTAAATCCTCCCAGTTTGACTGACTTGCTTAAGCAAGAAAGTGTGGTAATATTCCACAAGAGGAAGTACTGCCTGGCATAGTTCTCCATAAGCAGCTGCTAGAATCTATGTTTTTCTTTTGAGTTCCCATTAACAGGTGATACTCACTCTCATCTCCACATACATTACAGAAGAACCAACCCACCCATGGATCTAGCAACTAGAACCATCAGTTGGTTCTTCTGTAATGTATGTAGAGATGAGAGTGAGGATCTATTTGCAGCTTTTAATGTGAACTCAATAAAAACAAGAAACACTGGAAACATGAGAAAAAGTGTCACTTTGTGTTGCGGTCATGTTTTGATTCATGTTCTTCATTTAGTCATGTCTTTTAACTTTAAATTGTTGCCATGCAATTCCTGTTCCTGTTTCATGTCTTGTGGTTTCCTTGTCATGTGACCCTCTTGTTTCGCCATGTTATTAATTATTTTCATTGGTTTATGTTTATGAGTCTTGTTATGAGTTCTGTTTTATCATTGGTTCTTGTTTCATGGCCTAGTTATCTTGTTATTAGTTCAGTTTTCCCATTGGTTGTCATGTTACCTTGATATATTACCCTTGTCTGTGTATTTACAACACCACTTGTCCCTTTAAGAAGCTGGACACCGACTGCACGGGGCCACATAGCTATTTAGCATTCCGGAGTCTTGTTCCTAATCTGAATTAACCAGACAAATCACTCCACCAACTAAGAACGGCTATGCAGCACCACCCACAATCCTTTCCTGGGCCGGGCAAGTTTTCCCGTGTCTGTAACAGAGCATGCAGGACAGGCTGAAGACAGGAACGGACAAGGACAATGATGTGGGAACCCAAGTGCAGTTTATTTACAAATCCAAAGATGCAATGAAACAAGAATCAATGATAAATCAGAACGGACAAGACTCAAACATAAACCAATGAAAAGAGAGGACTAATAAACATGGTACAACAAGAGGGTCACATGACAAGGAAACATCATGACATGAAACAGGAAGCATGACAACAAAATGTACAAATAAAAGACATGACTAAATGAAGAATATGAATCAAAACCTCATACGTTTATACGTGAGAAACAACACAGCCTAACATAGGATAACAAAGACAAAGCTTATAAATACAAATATGTTGCTTACGTAGTGGGACATCTGGACAGATGATCCAGTCCTTTGAGTTAGAACAAAAAGCATGTGCATCCCTAACACATCTATTAATCAAAACCAGAGTAAAAGTAGTTGACAATAATTGTGCACAATATAAGTATTCTAAAGCCGAACAATCACTTAAATTGAACAAAATTTAAGTCATTGTTCACTCTCAACTCATGAAATCAACCTCATTGGTTGTCACATGAAGTTTGCTCATAAGACACACAAGAACCCATGAGGTTCTTCACACACCAAACTGAGCAAGAATTGCTTCGTTGTCTTTTTTACATCTGTTCTCTCCACTACAGCCCCAACCCTATTCATTTTACATATCATTGAAAAGGACTCAATGTGACAAGTATGCAGGTCTCATTACCTTAACTGTAAAATACATAACACAGTTTTGAGAATTTAGAGGAATTCTGACCAATTCTGGAGGCATGCCTACATCCTATATGCAGACAAGGTGTGACCCCAGGACTTGTCATTCCATTTGATTGTGGTCTGGGTATTTAAGGAGATCTAGCACATTATTCACTGGAATTTTCTGTAGTCAGAAATCCCCGTGGTGCATACACAGTATATGTTTGGAACACATATTCCAAACCACTATGTACTATGTATAAGTCGGGTATGCATCTGTTACTCTTAAGATTCATCTTTGAGCAAATTAGATGTTTTGTATTGATTATTTCTGAATTGATTGATTATATAATTGGCTTGATACAAATTTACCTAACTAATTCATATTTAAACTTTATTCTATTTTGACTCATTCTGAAATTCTTGCCTTTAGTTGTAACAAGGCTGCCGTAGGCAGAGATCGAACCCGGGTCTGTAATGCTCGAGTGTTTGGTGTTCTACCACTGAGCTAACTCCCCGATAGTTGAACCCAAGAGCAGAAGAGCAATGAGTCTGGAAACTTGCATTTCTTCCAAAAATATCATCTTTACTTGTTGAAATGAGCAAAGTACAAATAAACTAGGAAAGCCGAGCTTCCACAAAACTGAGCAACAAAAGAGACACAAGGGTCAAAAAATACAACAAAGAGGAGACTTAGCTTGAGAGCTAGTCACAGGAAGAACACAGTACAAAGGCTCAAGACTGAACACATTGGTGAAAAACAAGCAGGCTTATATAGGCCTATGCACAGGTGAAGGGAATGAGGGTTAATGAGTGGAGGGTTGAACCGGGTTAGGGGCGTTGGTGCCATCTGCAGGAGTGGAGAGGAGCATGGCACGGGAGGTCTGCTGGTCTGGAGGGGAACAGCACCCCAAAGAGGAGATCCCTTACATTAGTAGATTATGTTAAGTCCTTGTTGACACAAATCGCAGATCAGTGTTAGTACAAACTAACGGCTCAGAATCGATATAGCATTGGGCATGTCTTCTGAGACTGAGCTTTCTGGCTAACTATTCGGCATTAACTGTCACGGCTCCGGTGTCGTTGCAGGTTTATTCAGTTGTTTTGTTTTTCTCCCTCCATCGTGTCTCACAGGTGGAGCCAGCATGCATGATCAGCGTTTCCATGGGAGCTAATCAGTGGCATGATCAGCGCCTCCCTGGGAATGATCAGTGCTCCCATGTAAACGCTCATCATGCATGCTGGCTCCACCTGTGAGACACGATGGAGGGAGAAAAACAAAACAACTGAATAAACGTGCTTGCTACACCTCTTTCCCTCTAATTGCACTCCCTATTTATTCCTTGTGTGTCCTCTCTATCTAGTTTATTATTTGACCTGTCAAGCATTAACCTAGCTCTCTCTGTTTAGGTGGTGCTCGCTCATGTGTCTGTTGGTTGCCTGTCTCTGCCCACTTATAGGGAAGTGTGGTTCGCCACCCATAAATCGCCAGAGGAGGATTCCTCCTCTCTTCCCGTGTGTCGGGAAACGCCAGCCCTCCTTCACCTGGGTTCACTCCTTGTTCTGCACCACACCAGCTTCAACAGACACTTCCTACGGATCTGCTCCTGACTTCCACAATGTGCACACTCATCCTATGAACACACTCCTCCCTTAACCCACTGCATGGCTACCACGCACCTAGGACTTCTCTTGCTGGTGCTGGGGTCACCTGATATCACCTATCCCATTGACATTTGCTGTTATTAATAAATCCTTGAACTCTTTCCTCTGCATTTTGGTCCCTTTGTCTCACTTTAGTTCTGACATTAACTAAGTGTACCTAGATTGTAGGGACTAAATATGCTCATTATTTAGAACAACAAAATGTTGGTGGACTCACCTAAATAATGGTAGTCATTACCTCTGATTACTGTTAACATTATTCTGTCCAAGGGTACATAGGAAAAAATGGAGTCTAATTAAAAGTACTATCTGGATATGGTAGCGTTGGTCTGCCTATCCAGATAGTAGAAGTCACTCCTCTGGTTGAGAGTAGTGTTATTTAAATTAAGTTTATGCAGATCTAGGGGGAACTAAACAAAACTACTATTCAGATAAAAGTATGCGGTGAGCAACTTGTCTGCACAGTATAATCGGTTACTTCTGGATAATAATCAAAAACTGATCAGTTAGTGGAATGATCACGTATAACCTGGCCAGTGCGTAGACTCTAATACAAGAATCCAAATAAATGAGTGCACTATAAAAGTATAGAATTAACTAGAATACTCAAGGATCCCAATCTAGAGAAGATATCAATTGAGATGATCAATGATTATCGGAATCTCAAACTAAATTTGAGATATAATATAATTGGAGTCAGATTAAATTATTAATACCTTCATTTAAATTGATTAAATTGATACCTTCACCACTTTGCTAGATTCTGTCATTGGGCCACCAAGGTAGCATTTTTACCATGTTAACATCACCGTCACATTGGATTCTACACTGTTTAGAGCTTTTTGAATGATTTGATTTGACAGTTAAAAACAACAAAATTTTGGTCTGTTCATCATAAAAAAATGATTAATTACAGAAGACTTTGAAAATTATGCTCAAGTTGCATGGACTACTTTTATAACACTTTTATACATAATGTTTTTAATGTATAAGTAAATCACTATCTACTGCAATTGCATTGAATTCTGCTAACAGGAGTGAATTTGATTTAAATTTAATTATATCCTCTTCTGTTCTGCAGAAAAAGAAAGTCATATAGGGTTGGAACAACATGAGGGTGAGTAAATGATAATTGAATGAACTATTCCATTAGGGCTAGTGAGACTTAAAGGGATAGTTCACCCAAAAATGTTAATTCTCATTTACTCATTTACTCACTCTCATGCACCCAGATGTGTATGACTTTCTTTCTTCTGCTGAACAAAAACAGATTTTTAGAAGAACATCTCAGCTCTGTAGGTCCATACAATACAAGTGAATGGTGATCAGCATTTTAAATCTTCAAAAAGCACAGACAGTAGTATTAAAAGTTCATAAGCTTGTGGTTGAGAAATATATCAATTTAAAATCCTTTTTTTAACCATAGATCTCCACTTTCACTTCATATTCTGAAAGTGAAAGTTGATATATGTAATAAAACATTATTGAAATATTGATCTGTTTCTCACTCAATGTGATTTGCATCACTTCAGAAGACATATATTAAACCACTGGAGTCTTATGGATCACTTTTAATATGACTGTCTGACTTACAGAGCTGATATACGCTTCTAAAAATCTTTGTTTGTATTCAGCAGAAAAAAGAAAGTCATGTGGTAAATGAAAGTAAATGGTGGGAGAATTTTCATTTCTGGGTGGACTATCGCTTTAAATGAGAGTAATGACTGGATGATAAAATCACAATATGTTGTTAAAGATGACTAAATGAGCAGACATGAGTTTTGTTGTAGTAGTGGTTTTAAACAATAAACAAAATATCTTATTTATATAGTCTTGCCCAGCATAGGAGAGTGAGTGGAAGTCAAGTCAAGTCATTTTTATTTGTACAACACACATCGTTTCAAAGCAGCTTTACAGAAGAAGAAATATCTATTATGTCTATGAGACATCATTGTGTAATGATGACTCATTACAGAGAAAGAGAAAATGAGAAACAATACTGTGCAACACAAACACACAAATGTGTCGCCAGACATTACACAACATACACACTTTATTTTAAGAACCTTTGGAAAGATAGTCTCTTCCTTTAAAAAGCTAAAGTCTATTTGCCTGAATTTGAATTCAACTCTTTACATACTTTGTATTGCAAATAATGTATATAATCTTACAGATATATCTGAAGATGTAAAAGATACCATCATTCATTCAGAATTCATCAACAAAACACATAACCTAAAGTTTTGGGCTAAACATTTGCCTACACTAATTTTTTCTTATTATTTTAATGTGTGTCCATAATGAAATGATCATATATAGAACCAGAGTTGAGGAGGAGGAACTTATACATTGGAATGTACTCCCAGCCAGATAACATGTATTTTTCCCAATCATGCGAGTTGAAATGTGATGACAGTCATGATGTAATAATTTGCATGTTTGTTATGAGGTGAGAGGAAGTGGTAGTATCTTTGTTACTGTTAAACCTTTGAGTAAAGCAGGATGCTAGTTTGGAGAGGTAAGTTTTATTTTATTTATTTAATGTGCAAAGTATTGACTATTGAATATATAGTGAATTGCATTTTTATTTATATATATATATAGTCATTACCTCTTTACTTATATACACACAGGGTTGGGAGGGTTACTTTTGAAATGTTTTCCACTACAGATTACAGAATACATGCTGTAAAATGTAATTTGTTACATATTTAGTTAGATTAATTAATGTCAGTAACGTATTCTAAATACTTTGGATTATTTCTTCAGCTAGATTTTTTCACTTATTTTGACTATAAAATCTCTGCCAGTACAGTAAGAACAAAAAAAAAACATGTTAAAAATACAATCTCTGAAAAAACAAAATATCTTATACAGTGTTGTTTCTAAAAGAAGATAAATCAAATTGATCTTGTTTAAAGGATTTTTAGATATTTTTACAGGAAAACAATACAAAAATTGTTATCAAGAATATGATTTTTGCCCTAATATAAAAGGTCTTACTAGAAAAAAAATAATTATGATCCAATGTGAATTTTCTTGATAATAAAATATGATTGTGTCTGATAACGTGCATGTAAAATGGCTAGAAATAACATTTTAGCTTAGTGTAAAGCTGAAAATTTACACAAGGATTATTTCTATTTCTTCTGCTCCAAACTTACTTCAAACTTACTTCTCTGTCTGCTCGTAAGAATGTAACACATCATAAGAAAGTGTTTCACCGCTGTTCAAATGCACTTTAGATCGCATCATTTATATGTATAAATGTTTTACATCTGAAAGTAAATATTAAATGAAACAAATGACAATAAAATGCAAAGTAATCTCTTCAGTGATCAATGTTCATTTTGAATGTAACTGTATTCTAATTACCAATTATTTAATTTGTAACTGTAGTGGAATACAGTTACTTATATTTTGTATTTTAAAGACGTAATCCTGTTACATGTATTCCGTTACTCCCCAATCCTGTATAAATATACTGTATAAATACTGTATATATAGTTCAAGTTTCAAGTTTATTTGTCACATACGTACATAACCATAAACAGTACGACACGTAGTGAAATTCTTGATATTACTTTTCTCCCCACAGTTTACGATAACAAATTATATACAGGTGCTGGTCATATAATTAGAATATCATCAAAAAGTTGATTTATTTCAGTAATTCCATTCAAAAAGTGAAACTTGTATAATGTATACATTCATTCCACACAGACTGATAAATTTCAAGTGTTCATTCCTTCTTCTTCTTCTTCTTCTTCTTCTTCTTCTTCTTCTTCTGTTGTTTAAATGGCGGTTGGCAAACCAACTTAAAGGTGCATTGTCCGCCACCTACTGGATTGGAGTATGGAGCACTGCTTGGTTGAATACACTTGGTTTAAAAAAAAAAAAAAAATACAAAAAAAATAAATAATAATAACAATTATATTTTTTTTACCAGTTCTGTATCATTTAAAAATTGTAATACTTTCTCCTGTATTATATAATTTGTTCCTTCTCCTAATATTTCCTTAAGTGAATAATTGCTTATACCCCTATCCTTTAGTGACTGGATTAATTCAAGTCTTTCTCTATTGTATGCTATACATTCTAGTAATATATGATTTACTGTTTCTGGATATCCACATTTATCGCAATTGCCACTTTCGTGTTTACCTATTTTATGTAAACTTTGATTTAATGCTGTATGTCAATACGTAATCTTGTCATTATCATATCCTTTTTCCTATTATTAACAGTTGTTCTTTCCACCCCCACATTTCTTTGTATACTATACAGATGTCTTCCTCTTGTTTCATTGTCCCATATCCTCTGCCACCTCTTTTTTACTTCAGTCCCAATCAGCCCCTTAATTTCCACTTTACTCATCTTTACTCTAATGTTAATCTCAGGATCTTTCAATGACTTCTTTGCCAGTTCATCAACTTCCTCATTTCCCTTTACTCCGACATGGGCTGGCACCCACAAAAAACTCACCCTTATGCCTAAGTGCTTTATGCTATATAATTTCTGTAATATTTAATTTAAAATATCTTGTCTTGCTAAAGATGTTCTACTTTCTAAACTTTGCAAAGCTGATAGTGAGTCTGTACATATCACACTACTATTAGGCTGCTTTCCTTCTATCCATTGTAAGGCTAATGATATGGCTATCAGTTCTGTTGTAAAAACAAATATCTGTTACTCTTTTTGATATTTTAATATTGTACTGAGGAATATATACTGCAGCTCTACCAGTTTTTGGATCTTTTGATCCATCTGTGAATATTTGCGTCATGTTGTTGTATGTTTGATTTATGTATTGATGAACGATTACTTTTAATGGCAAATTATGTTCATTGTTGTGTATCTCCTTGTGTATGAATAAGTCTATTTCTGGCATTGGATATAACCAAGGGAAGTGTCCATTCCTTTTAATTTTGATGATTATAACTGACAACTAATGAAAACCCCAAAATCAGTATCTCAGAAAATTTGAATATTGTGAAAAGGTTCAATATTGAAGACACCTGGAGCCACACTCTAATCAGCTAATTAACTCAAAACACCTGCAAAGGCCTTTAAATGGTCTCTCAGTCTAGTTCTGTAGGCTACACAATCATGGGGAAGACTGATGACTTGACAGCTGTCCAAAAGATGACCATTGACATCTTGCACAAGGAGGGCAAGACACAAAAGGTAATTGCTAAAGAGGCTGGCTGTTCACAGAGCTCTGTGTCCAAGCACATTAATAGAGAGGTGAAGGGAAGAAAAAGATGTGGTAGAAAAAAGTGTACAAGCAATAGGGATAACCGCACCCTAGAGAGGATTGTGAAACAAAACCCATTCAAAAATATGGGGGAGATTCACAAAGAGTGGACTGCAGCTGGAGTCAGTGCTTCAAGAACCACCACGCACAGACGTATTTAAGACATGGGTTTCAGCTGTCGCATTCCTTGTGTCAAGCCACTCTTGAACAAGACACAGCGTCAGAAGCGTCTCGCCTGGGCTAAAGACAAAAAGGACTGGACTGCTGCTGAGTGGTCCAAAGTTATGTTCTCTGATGAAAGTAAATTTTGCATTTCCTTTGGAAATCAAGGTCCCAGAGTCTGGAGGAAGAGAGGAGAGGCACAGAATCCACGTTGCTTGAAGTCCAGTGTAAAGTTTCCACAGTCAGTGATGGTTTGGGTTGCCATGTCATCTGCAGGTATTGGTCCACTGTGTTTTCTGAGGTCCAAGGTCAACGCAGCCATCTACCAGGAAGTTTTAGAGCACTTCATACTTCCTGCTGCTGACCAATTTTATGGAGATGCATATTTCATTTTCCAACAGGACTTGGCACCTGCACACAGTGCCAAAGCTACCAGTACCTGGTTTAAGGACCATGGTATCCCTGTTCTTAATTGGCCAGCAAACTCGCCTGACCTTAACCCTATAGAAAATCTATGGGGTATTGTGAAGAGGAAGATGCGATACGCCAGACCCAACAATGCAGAAGAGCTGAAGGCCACTATCAGAGCAACCTGGGCTCTCATAATACCTGAGCAGTGCCACAGACTGATCGACTCCATGCCACGCCGCATTGCTGCAGTAATTCAGGCAAAAGGAGCCCCAACTAAGTATTGAGTGCTGTACATGCTCATACTTTTCATGTTCATACTTTTCAGTTGGCCAACATTTCTAAAAATCCTTTTTTGTATTGGTCTTAAGTAATATAAAAATTTTCAGAGATACTGAATTTGGGATTTTCATTAGTTGTCAGTTTTAATCATCACAATTAAATGAAATAAACATTTGAAATATATCAGTCTGTGTGTAATGAATGAATAT
>JAVLUX010000029.1:31790000-31792500 GCA_032164185.1 Moxostoma hubbsi | reverse complement strand
TACAGCAAACAGATTATGGTGCTTATATTTATGACAATGTTAATATTACTACTGTCATTCACACGACAAGATTATTGAACAAGACATTACAATACATACAGTAACAAGTTAAAACACTTACCTTGGAGTTTCTGTTACATTCCACTCATCCTACAAATTGAAAACGAACAGTGGATAGGTAACAGACAGTTAAGTGAATTCAACAATATGTGATTTGGTTTGCCATTTGGATCGTACCCTTCTTTCTTGAACTGTGTTGTTAAAAAAAGACATTCGCAAAACCGAAACTTTTATCGGCACAAACCAGCACAAACGATTGAGACTATTTTGGGTGAATTTGGAGCATGTGGGGTGGGTTGGTGACGTCATCGCCAATAATTCAATTTCTAATATTTAAAAATCCGAAGCAGCACAAACGAAACTTTTTCCGGCACAAACGAAGCACAAACAAACGAGACTATTTTGGGTGAATTTGGAGCATGTGGGGGGCTGACTGACCTCAGATTGACCTATAAATATTATTTTAATATCTAAAAAACAGAAGCAGCGCAAACGAAAATTTTTACAGCACAAACCAGCACAAACGATTGAGACTTTTGCCGACGTTTTGTGTTGGGTGGGGGTCCAACTTCACGCTCTGTCAATTTCTTATTTGTTCAAATTATCCTGTAAATTGTATTGACCTGCACACATGATTTTAGTACTTTTTTTTAGTATTTTATCTCAGAGCACATGCTTACCTTTTTCACAGCCAGATACCTTTTCCTGTTTTGTTTTCCCACTATGCAGTGCTTAGGTAAACAAATGTTTTTATGGGTGCAGAAAGACTTTAATTGTCTGTAAACTGAAGCTGAAGTATTCCGAAAACTTAAGACAGTACACAACTTTTATTTATTTATTTTTTTATTGGACAAAATTAAAGCATCAGTCACACGTAGCCTTGAGCCAGAGTATTGACAGTACATTAGGCCTAC
The DNA here is from genome assembly GCA_032164185.1 of Moxostoma hubbsi. Classification (NCBI taxonomy): domain Eukaryota; kingdom Metazoa; phylum Chordata; class Actinopteri; order Cypriniformes; family Catostomidae; genus Moxostoma; species Moxostoma hubbsi. Next base: position 31,791,526 of record JAVLUX010000029.1, on the reverse strand, counting down.
ATATCATAGTGCATTGGTGATTTTATAATGTCATTATCTAGCACCAGGGACGTCGTTAGGCCTATTTTAGGGGGGCTTAAGCTACCCCAAAATGTTCCTAAGCCCCCCTAAATGATAATAAGAACAACAATAACAATTCGATTTATCAATAACCGTATCCTCGTTCATATTTAGAATTAGACGCAACAAATGATATATATAATCCAGCTACAAAAAATAGCCGAAAAGTCGGAAGTTGGACAGAAGTACAAAGAGTCGTTGTGCTATCAAGATGATGCACCGCAGCGTCTCGTTGCATTGGTGTGAACTGTGGCAGCTTTCAGAGCGCTGCAGGATTCATTTCGTCTCGTCTTTTCTCTAGTTTGGTCTTAAATTGAACTCGCTATGCACCCTCCCGCCCACACACACCGATACACACGCTAATGGTGAAAGTGTCGTGATACAGAGTGAAATTGTAAGTTGTTTTTAATTACCTGCTTACCTTTAGCTACGTTTTCTTGAGGTAAAGGAAAGGGGATATTTTGGTTTGCTATGGAAAACTGTAGTCTAGCTAGAGTGAACAAGCAAAATACAAGAAATGGTGAACTTAAGCTAATCACAACTCTTTATTCTTTGCCAATAATATAACCTATCTCTATAATAGGCATATAAAACAATATCAATCCCCATAGAATGTTGTTGTCATTGAAAACGAAATGTCATAGGGTCCCTGTTAATGCTATTACCATTGTATCCTTCAATTCATTGAGCAGATAAGATGGATATTCGAAGATATTTTAGCAGAGAGAAAGAGAAGCAGCCGCAGGAGATTGGCAGGCCAGTTGATTCTGAGGGAGCCGGTGTGATTGAGGTCAGTAATGGTCTAGGTCTAAGGATTGTTTTGTTTTCTTCTAACAATAAGCATTTGTTGGCAGGTCTAGGCACTATGCATAGCCTAAACTAAATTATTATATTTATTATATATGCTAGCTATACCAATTTAACTTTCTGCATTCATTGGCTGTGATAAATTAAATAAATACGTAGATGTTACCTAAATGTTGGCTAAAGATGAGCAAATGCCCACAGATACACATGTGAAACTAAAATGAAAGCAACCCTTTTTGATGCTTCCAGCAATGAAGTAGACAATAAACAAAAAGTAACGGTTGACTGGTTTTGAAAATGATTTCATTCTTAATTTTCCTTTATTTGAATACTGCCTTTTTGTTGATTTATATCATACATTGTATACATCATTTGGCAGAATAATCATCTAACTGAGAAACGCTCAAACCTGTGTTGTCAAATTACACTATGACCTTAAAATTCTGGTTCTTGGGTTAAACTGTATGCAAGCCAAACTACACAGTGAAATTACACACTGATTGAACCAATCCACAGCACAGTTACAGTAATTAGAGTAATTAAATAGCATTCTGTGGACAACTTATCATATATAGAGAGGAATTAGATATAGTATGCTATTACTTTATCATACATTTACATGAGCAGACAGACAGCATTTAAGTCATTGCTTATAGAAT